>JASDQU010588537.1:6075-19664 GCA_032191745.1 Picea mariana
TTCCTCTATCTCCCCCCTTCCTCTCACAAACATTCTCACTCTCTCTCCACCCCTTCCTCCCTTCCTCTCTCTCTCCACCTCCCTCACACTATCTCTCCGCTCTCTCTCTCTCATACATCTAGCCCTCCCCACTATGTCTCCCCCCCTTCCTCTCACTCTCTTTCTACCCGATCTCTTTGTATCCCTCTTCCTCCCTCTCACGCACTCAAACACTCCTTTTCCAACCCCCGTCTCTTTCTTTCTCTTCCCCCCCTCTCACGCTCACACAATCTCTGTCTACCCCCCTCCTCCCTCTATCTCTCCCCCTCCCTCCCATTATCTCTCCTCTCTTTCTCTCATACATCTACCACCTCTTTCTCTCTCTCATTTTTTTTGGTCTCACTCTCACTATATCCCCCTCCCCCTCTCTCCTATACTCTCCCCCCATTTATCTCTTCATATATATCTAGCTCCCCTTCTCTCTATCTCCCTCCTTCCTCTCACACTCAGTATCACTCTCTCTCTCTCTCTCTCTCTCTCTCTCTCTCTCTCTCTCTCTCATTATATTTTCCCCTAGTTCTACCTCCCTGTCTCTCTGTCCATCTAAAGGTGAGGCATGTCTCATAATGAATAAAGGATATGTGCAATAGAGAAATGTAGCCTCCCTTGTAAGGTGAGTGTTAATTTTTGTTCTTCTTCCAATGTATTACTTATACGAGTACTTATATGAACATGAACATGACCTAGACAATGAACTAGAACTAGACCATCACCTAGACCTAGATCATCACCTAGACCCCCCACTACAAGGAAAAGACCCTATAGTGGATGTTTTTGTGGAAGCCTCTAAAAAAATATCCCAAAAGTCCATTTGTAGCGGAGGTAGACTCACTAACAGAGGTGCATGGGTGGATGTTTTAGAGAAAGTTTTTTTAACGGTGCGTTTATAAGACTATACCGCACCGGTGCACTACAAGAAATCAACGCACCAGTACTAATAAACAATGGTTCACCGTTGCAGATTTATTTTAAAAAAATGAAAAACAATTGTGCACATCATATAAAAGAAGCTCACGCATCATATAAAACAATGGTTCTCTGGGTGCACCGGTTTGTTCCATATGGTGCAACATCACAAGGTTTTTAAAAAAATAACAGTGCGTTGTTTGCAGCGGTGAGCATTGGTGCGCTTAACATGAGTGCACCAGAACATGGGTAAATAAAAAAAAAAGCCGGTGGTAAAAATAATTTTTACCATTTCTAGTGCAGAGAATCTCTCAAGCACTGGTGCCACCTTTTCCCAACTGAAGTGAACTATCATCAGTGCTTCTGTTGCTTGATTTGTTTTCGTTCGATGCTCGGTTCGTGGGATTCCAATTTTTCCATATGGTGGAAAAATTTCATTTTTTTCACTACATCCCAACCATGCCTCCTCGGCGAGAAAATGTCCGGGTAAATTCTTTATTTCTTTATACATTGTATTTTTACCAGATTAAATTGTGAAATTGAGAAAAATTTTCATTATTTTTCAAAAAGAATAAAAATTATGCATGGTGTGTTCGAGCTGTTCAGCTTGCACCATGCGCGGTGCACCCTATAAATTTTACAGGGTGCACCAAAAATGTATAGGTTGTTTTCGTCGGTGCGTCGTAATATGGAACACACCCGTGCATACTTATAAATGATGCACCGATGCATTTCCAATAAATTACGCACCATTGAAAATAAATGGTGTCCATTAAATGATGTGTTGTTTTTAGTGAATGCACTGGCGCGTTCATAAAACTATACACACTATTTAATCGAAACTATTTATTTTCAACGGTGCATTCCTAATAAGCACATCAATGTGTTGTTTATAAAGAACGCACTAGTGCGTTCATAATAAATGACACACCATCGAAAATAAATAGTTTCCATTAAACGATGTGTTGTTTATAGTTAACGCATCAGTGCGTTCATAAAAATATACACATCATTGAAAATAGATAGTTGTTCAAGCGGTGCATCCTTGATAGTTAATGCACCGGTGTGTGCACAATAAACTACGCACCGTGGAATTTTTTTTTTTAAAATCAATGCGTGGATTATATGGAACGGATTGATGCACAAGTATGGATACAACACATCGTTTAAAATGAGTGTCTATTTTACGCGGTGCATCATGATGAATGGAACGCATCGGAGCGTTGTAGTATCTAGACACACCGTGCTTTTGCAGTTTGTTGTATACAATGAGGCACATTAGTGCGTTGATAATTACTACGCACCCCCTAAAATAAATTACATTTTCCATGCGGTTCATAAGATATGTCTGCACACCGTGGGTGGTGCGTTACTATTTTGCAGGCGCACCGATGGTTAATTTTTTGTTTTTTTGAAAAAAACTTATGTTTGCATATTTTGACATAAATTTCTCATTTACTGAAAAAAAATTATGTTTTTGTGTATGATGCTGATGTAATTTATATGTTAATTATGTAGAGACGTCAGCACATGGATGAGCAACAATAGAGAGTGGACCAGTACAATATGGTTCTGGAGTGGGAGGCCAGAGAGAGGGAGAGGGATTTGTAGCCTCGGCCTAGTACTGTAGCTACGTGGGTCCTCTTGAGGAATGTAGGCCTCCTCAAGTACTACGAGGAGGCTACATCCCCAAAGGGGAATTCTGAATTTCTTGCACAATTGATCCATTGATGGGATGCCCATCAACATGCATTTAAATTCATCCCTCATCAGTGGTACCATCCCACTGAGGAGGATATTTATTTTATCACTGGGCTACCTAGGAGAGGGGAGGATTTCTCCTAGTTTCCTGATGTCCCAGTGGGTTTTTCAGCTAATATTCAACTTGCCTACTCTTAGAGGTATATTGCACACAATATACCTTCTCCTGGCGATTTTCAGGTGGCTAAGGACAATTAAAAGTTGCCTTGTTCGGTGGTTGTAACATTACTATCGACCATTTCACACTTTACTGGTGATAGTAAATGCATTAGTTGTGCGCTTATATATTATGTTAATTCTTTGATACAAAGGCTATGACTTATTAGGTGGTCTGCTATTTTCTTTAGGCAGTTTTTTATAAGACTGGATAGATGTTGTGCTATGATAGATGGGAGGGTGAACTTCTCATTTGCTTCAGAGTTATTTTGTTTGTTTTTTGAGAGGTTTCTAGAGACGAGACCTAGTTTTATCCATTGGCCTCCTAGGATGATGACTGAGGTGTGGATGCACATGTGGGGCGAGATGATGCCCAAGAGGGTCATGCCCAATTTTCCAGCTATGATTTCCAAGGAGGCACTTCCGCTATTATCCAGTGAGGCAGATCACGTGTTCGTGATGGTGTCGTGCCTTTACATGGGGATGGATTGGAAAGGATGTCCAAACATCCTCTTCACAGTGGATGAGCCACCAGATGATCAATGTAAGATTTAAATTAATCTTGTACTTTCATTTTATTGTCTTACTTAATTCGAATAAATTTTATTCTAGCATGTTCTTTAACATATTTTATTAAATTGTTTAATGAAATTGTTGACTAATTATTAATTTGTTTTATATTTTTCATATGTTTTCACATTTGTTGGGGACATGCTTCCTCCCCTACTACCTGATGCATATGAGGAGATGGCTGAGTCTATGGTGGGTCAGGGTCCTCAACCACATATACCACCTGGCATGCGGTGTAGGCCCGATCTAAGATATAGGATGGAGGTGTGTGACAAACTGAGTGTATTTTTGATTGGCACGGGAGTCCGCCCTATCCATATGTAATAGATCATGTCTGACCCTGATCTCTTCCATCTCTAGAAAAAATTTCCACACAATATGACATCTCTCATGCGTCATATCGTTGGAGCTTCCAGGTTACTAGTAGGGATGAGGGATGGTGCGTCCTCTAGTACTGATGATGATGAGGGTGGTGATGATGATCATTATGGTGGTGATGGTAATTTTGATTTAGTACCTCTTCCTCCTCCTCAGGGTGGTGATCATGGCACTTCTTCTTCAACACCTCCTCCTTCTCCTTCAGGTGGTGATGTTGATCGAGGTGCAGGTGATGTTGAATTAGGGTGGTGATGACACTTCTGCTCCTCCTCCTCCTCCTCACCTGTATGAGCAAGGCACATCACCTGTTCCTCCACAACATGATTCTCATGAGAGACTACGACTAGATATGTAGTTATAACAATTATTTGTGTTGTTGACTAGATATGTACATTATAACAATGATTTTACTTGTTCATATATATATATATATATATATATAACATTCTTTTTGTTCATGTTGATGTAGTTAATTTATATGTTTATGTTGATGTTGATGTTAGGTCATGTTATATAATTTTCTCCATAAAGTAAAGTACTCTTAATTAAGTACTTTATTTTTGAATATATCTAAAATAAAATACTCATGTCTAAAACAAGTGAAATTAGTAGCAAAGCTGCTTATACCTGCCTTTTATAAATGTTTTGATGTATTAGTTGTATATAGTACAAATGATAGATTTAAATAGGTTAGATTACAACAGTTCTAATTAAGTTATTATGTTGTCATTTTTATATTTGAACATGATGAAAATGAAAATACCAAGTCTATCATGTTTTTGTAGTTAAGAGGTATTGAAAAGTAAATAAGTTATAAAAATTGGTAAAGATATGTCTTATGTTATTAATTAAAGTTTGGGCAAGTTAAAAGTAAATTATATTAATCTTCAACCTTACTTTGTATCACAATTTTACAAACTAGTTTACTTGAAAGTAAGATGTGAGAATTGGTCTGCATTTTGAGAATATTTCTTTTTTTCATAAATTCATAATGAATAATTAAAAATAGTTATGATAAGTTCAATTAGCATTTGTAAAATATTTGTGATATTTTAACTTCCTCTTAATTGTAATTTGGTCATATTTTTTTATATTCACATAATTAATACAAGTCTTAAAATCTCTAATTCAACATTTTTTTTACTGTACTATAAGGATGCATGAATGTCAGATTTAACCAAGAAAAATAAATAAGTTATAAAAGTGAGTAAATATATGTCTTATGTTATTAATTAAAGTTTGGGCAAGTCAAAAGTAAATTATATTAATCTTTAACCTTACTTTGTATCACAATTTTACAAACTAGTTTACTTGAAAGTATGATGTGAGAATTGGTCCTCAATTAGAGAATATTTCTTTTGTTCATAATTTCAAATGAATAATTAAAAATAGTTATGATAAGCTCAATTAATATTTATAAAATCTTTGTGATATTTTAACTTCCTCTTAATTGTAATTTAGTTATATATAATTTTTTATATTCTCATAATTAATACAAGTCTCAAAATCTCTAATTCAACATTTTTTTACTATATTATAAGGATGCATGAATGTCAAACTTAACCAAGAAACATGTACAAAAACAAAAAATATTTAGAATATTAAATATTTTAATTTGTATGAATTATTCTCTTTAAATAATTTTCTTAAGTGGGTTAATTACATGTATTTAAGTTTTATGTCATTTTTTGATATTCTATGTTACATGTTGTTAATTGTTGTTGTAATGGATATTAAGAATTGAATTAGCTATTAAGAGCCTTAAAATTTCTTACCAAAAAATAAAAAGAAGGCATAAAGATAAGGGATAAGAGATACAAAATTATTATGATCTATATGTTTAATTCAATTTTTAATTATATATTATTATTATTTTTTTTTTTGTTTGTTAATTTGTGCAGGACCTGCGATTAACCTGTGGCTTGAGAAACCGCGACTCAGGGGCATCTAAGCCGTCAAAATCACCCGGGGATCGCACCCGGCCTGAGCCACACCAACCCTTAACATGGTTGGATTTTTTGTCCCCGCAGGTTTCGAACCGGTGACTTTAACATCACGGAGTGGCTTAACAACACACTCCGTCACCGACTGTCCTACACCTCGGGGACTATATATTATTATTATTATTTTATATGTAATATAAAATTAATATATAACTTAATATATTATATTTATTATGTTATAATTAATATATAATATAATATATTTATTATATTATGAGTTGCATTTTAGATCTGAATATTCCCCTAATTAGTATGTATGAACTCAATATTAAAAACTAATACAATATAATACGATATGGTAATGATATGAAATGGTGGGTAAGACAAATACATTTTAAAATTATGATATAAAATATTTGATATTGACAATATATTGTTTTTTTTTAAAGTAAAAGTTAAAATTACAATACTAAAAGTTCAAATATCATCTAGATTTACAATGGAAAAATATTTATATAATTTACACATAAAATTTAATTATATCATCCAATAAAAAAATTAATAATATTTCATATGAAATATTAAATACTAAAAACATTATAAATTTAATAATCAAATTATTAAATCCATTATAGATTTGAAAACATAAAAGTGATTAATTAAAGAATAAAACATGTATAATATACCACTCTTCGTTGTCATGATAACACTGTTGTTCTCAAAAATATGTTTTGATATAGGATCATGTCTTAATACAAACCACCAATCCCTATCCAACACATTTGGGTAAAAAACACTTGGTTGCAATGTTTTGGGAAAACATAAGGCTCCTTAGCTTCATCCCACATCTTTTTAGAGTTTATACATATCATCCCACTATCACGATATTCCTTTACATTATTCTGATCAAAGGTGTCCCACCACTTGCACCTAAAAATAACACATTGGAAAGAAGAGAAGTCCACTTGAATGATCTCTTATATCTTTTCGATGTAACCTAACTTCCCATGTATGGTGATTTGATCGCGGTGGCTAGAAAAACTAGATTGGCTGAACTCGACTTCCACTCCACAGTCTTGTGTCATGTGTCCATCATCGACATCCTCTATGAGGAGATGATGTCCATATGACCACATAGATCAAAACAAATGCACTTATAAAAAAGTGAACAAATCACAGTGTTAATATGTGTCTAATAACCCGACCATTAAAATATAAAATAATATAGATGTACTTACAATTCAAATGTGCATTACAAAGTTAAAAATGATGTACACAAAGAGATTATTACCGAGTTGCTGCAACCAATCCCTATGTTTAGTGCATCCTCTTATTCACGCGGGTAACAACCGGATGCACCATATTTCTCTCTGACTTGGTCAACAACCCAACTGTTGGGGCATATCATTGGCATATTTTCTTTTAAATGATCAGGATAAGGCATGCTTCTACCATTCAACCATCTGAATTCTTTCCTGACACTTTCCCATTTCCTCCTCTTATGTTTGTACAATGCGATCCATGCACGTTTTTCCTCCGAATTGTAAAGAATGAATTTATCGATGGCATTAATTTTAGAATTAGATGATGTATTCATGAAATCAAACCAACATATAGTACTTATGAGATCATGAAAATATACATTATATAGTTCAGTGTGAATAGTTACTGTGTAGAAATTTGACAAATGAAAAGTCACTTACTCTTTATCAAGCACCTTTTTCCATTCATTTGGAGAAGCTCCCCTTCTCTTTTGTATTCATCTCTTTTGTCGTCCCAAATCACCGCCCCTAGTGTGTTGTCTATATGCTTGATGTACTCATTGGCATAATAGAAAGACTCATATGATATGCACCCGTCTGCCATAGACCCCTTGATTTTTTCCCTTTGACGAAAAAATCCTTTCAATTTCTTCATGTACATATCTAAGAAAAAACATCCAATGACATGAGACCACCCGACTAATTCAACCTCATCTACTAGGTGAATTAGAAGATGAACCTACAAGTCCATGAAACTCGACGGTAGTTTCTTCTCAAACATACAAACAATCTCAACTATCTCTTGATGCCACCATCAAATGCTAGCCATATGAATCTCCTTTGATGTGATCCAATGTACGAATGCAAATAATTTAGATATGGAATGCCTTAGGTCACAGGGGAAGTCATGGTTCACACACCCATGCACTAGTAGAGGATAATGATGCTACAAAGTAAATACATACAAAATTAATTATGTTTTATCCCATAGCATAAAAATAAAAATTACAAATAATAATATCATATTTTTGACATACGTCGTACCTTTAGAAGATTCAAATGGTCATGTGATTTCAACCCCGACAAATGGTCTTGACACATAATGAAGAAACGTCATAGGGAAGACCCATATAAGGAAGGCACCTTCACACCCAATATAAATTCCTTTGCCATAGAAAGATCTTTTTTCTTCAAAATCCATGGGAAATCACCTTCTTTGAAAGACCAAGAGGGAATAGCCTCTCCTCTACTTTCTTGTCTTGGCCAATGTTTATTTTTTATTTTTTTAAGAAATAAGATCTCTCCTCACAGCTAGTGTGCCACTTTTTTTCAATGATATGTGCCTCCATAAATAAGATGAAACATTTTTAAATATATGCATGGGATCTAGTAAGTGGACAATTTTAAGATGCTCCTAATATGGGAGCTCATAAAAGATAGATTTCCTTTTCATCCCAATGGGAAATTTCTCAACATAGGTGTAGAAGAATTATGGATCATCAAACATAGGCTCTCCATTTGAATCAAACATTTATGTAATCTCCTTCTCCTTCTCTCTCTCATATTCTCTAAGCCATTATGTTGGTGTCATTATTGCGGGCCTTTGGGTTCTCTCTGGTTTACCATTGAAAGCGGATGTTTCTCTTCTATAAGGGTGTTCTTTTGGGAAGAATACCCTTAAGCAATCGTACACTATATTTCATAGGTGGTTGGACCACCTAGCCTTCAGAGAATATCCACAACATTTACATCCATGATAGCCTTTAGTTACAAGACCTGAAAAATTATTGTATACATAACAAGTTAGTGTTTAAGAATAGAATGTCAATCACAACGAATTAAATATATAAATAAATATTGTTACATATATAAACAAATCAATAAACATGTTAATTACCGGAGAAATATCCTAATCCTGGATAATCATGTGTGGTGTAAGAACATATGCCATACAACGTAAAACTCCTCTCTATTGGGATGGGTATTGATACATTATATACATGTATCCCTTCCCATAATTCTTTCAATTCATCTACCAATGGTTGGAGGTAGACATCCACATTTTTCACTTGTCTTCTACTAGGGACTCTAAGAGCTAACATAAGATGTTCATTCTTCACGGAAAACCATGGGGGGATATTTTTATTGATCACTACTACATTCCAAACATAATAGTTGGTGTTTTGGAGGGAATATGGGTTCATGCCATCCATTTCTATGCCGAGTCTTAGAATTTGTACTTCATCCTTGAATTTTTCTAGCCATGTATCCTATATGCTTCATGACTATTGAATCTATTGGGATTCGCATAACTTGTCGCACTCACTTTTTTGCGAGGCATACCATCCCTCCAACATAGATAGTTCTTTGCAAAAAAGAGCCTTTGAATCCTTGGGATTATAGGCATGTGCCTCAATATATTATGAGGAGGACCATGCAATTAACCATTTTTATTTGATTTATGGTACTTTTCATGCCCACATTTCAAACATATCTCTTTTTCTGCATATTCTCCTCTATATAGAATACAATCATTCAAACATGCATGATATGATACATACTCAATACCCAACATTTTCAACAACTGATTTTCCTCTTCGCAACTACCGGGAAAAACATTATCACTAGGAAGAACCTTATCTTTAAATATTCAAATAGAAATTTACAAGGTCATTTAACATTTATAAAAACAACCATTTCTAATGTTGATTGTGTGACAAGATTTCTCAAAATTAATATAAGACACTTGCTAGCCAATTACCTCAATATTTTCGAGAAACATGCATTTGACATGCCAAACTTTGCTTTCTTGTTGTATAGTAGCATTGTTATCCCAAGCTGGGTAGACTTTGACTGGGCACTAGGTCCAAAGAGAGGGGTGGTGGAAGAAGATTTCAGGCTTTCGAAAATGGTATCACTGATATGAGCATCATCCCTTAGCTCATAGTTCTGGAATGCATCTAACAACATTGTCTCCATGGTAGTCATATCCCGTAAGTAATCATCCATACCAACCTCTTTTTTATTGTCTCCTTTGCCAACTTTTGAAGAACTACTATTGTTGTAGTCATTCCTAATTGGTGAATCTGCATGTAGTGGGAATCAGATAGGTGGTTGATTCAACCATTCTTGGTACACTTCCTCTCCGAGTTGTTCTCTCAATGCATCCTTCTCTTGGGTTGACATTGTTGTGGGGTGCAACAGAAGATGGTAGGTATGTCGCTCATCATCAAAATAATCCTAATTTCAAAAATATTGAACATTAGTACATTGATAATATTAGTAAGATTAATGCAATAATTTGTTTGTTCAAATTACATTACACCAAACAATTATTACCATCATTGACCCAGGATTGTCGCTAGAAGATGGAATGTCACAATTGGCAGGGTAAAGCGATTGTCCATTTTCATCTACCAATTTCGTGCGGTATGTTGCTCTGGATAAGACCTTTCAACGTTTTTGAACCGATAATGGATTATTTTATGCATCTAAACTCGATTCTAAATCTAGATCCTGCAAATTTGGACACATTTTTATTCAGATTGACATGGATAAAAAAATTAAATGAGATAATCGAAACATAAATAAAATAAGTTAAACTTACTAGAGATGGAAAGAGAGAACTCCATGATAGACTTTGAGCAATATGGAATGGGCTGGAATTTGAAGAATTGGCCATTTGATCATATAATAAGGTTTTCTCCCAGCATTTCAAAAAAATTATCAATAAATATTTATGTACATATCTAAAATAAATTTTGAGGACCATACAACAATATGAGTTTGAATATAGTTTTGAAACCAGTTTTTAACTATAAGGCAACATAAAACGTAAAATGTATACTAAAGTATTGTAAGTCATGTGAATTCATCCTAAGAGATAATTTGAGATGAATATATTATTCTATGTGCAAATAAAAGTTCAAATAACTTTAAATGCATCATGATGCGCTTGTAAACCAACAACGCATCGGTGCGCATATTAATAATAAACAATGGTGCGTTGAAAAATTAACCACACTGTGTTTTGAGGTTTTGTTGATAAAAAACAATTATATGTTATTGGTGCATCAATTAATATGGATGCACCGGTGCATAATGTAATATGGATGCACCAATGTGTCTTACATAAATGCATCATCGTGCCAAAAATGTTTAAAAAAACACAATTTTTTTAAACAATTAAAAAAGAGCGGGAATCGAATTACATAAAGTCATTTAAATACTAAAAAGTTATTCACTATTTCATTATTTTGCAAAATTTTGCAAGGGAGAGACTTGCAAGAGAGACATATGGAGGAACACTGTGGAGGAGAAGAATACTTTGGAACCAAAGTATTATTCAAAACATGAGAAGTTGAAGGGTATGGTGATTCACTCTAAAGGTTTTTCATAAAGCTTTTTTTAATATTAAGAAGGTATTCAATATTTTCATTATTTTGCCAAAATTTACGGGAGATAGATTTGGAAGAAAGACATATCGGCGAGCACTTTGGAGCAAAAGAATACTTTGGAACAACATAAATATTCATAAAATTAGGATTTGAAGGGTATGGTGATTCACTCAAAACCCTACATAGTAAAAATTTTAAATTTTATAGTTGATTTTGATAATAAATTTGTTTACAAATTGTATTCCTATTTGGATTTTAATTAAATTTAAAAAAAAATAGAAGAAAAATTCATACTTACCTTAAATCTTTGTTTTTTTTCTTAGGTCAATGCGAAATTTCACCCTAGGGTTTAACTCCCTCTATCACTTCAGAATTAGAGATTTTCGTTTTAGGCATTTTATATCTAATGGGTTTGTTTTTCTATATATAAGTGTTTGACATGTGATGAAGATGGACCACTTATTGCATCGGATCCCAAATGCAGTCGACCCTATGACTTTTATATTTATTTTTTTAACGGTTTTCGATTTGATGTTTTTTTTTTTTTTTTAAGTTTTTTCGATTTCCAGTGCGCCATTTCGACAGAAACGCACTGGTGCTTTTATGTCTAAGGAGCATCGATAAAGCCATAATTTTTTTTTTTTTTTTAAATATGGTGCATAAAAAAAATATCGTCGATGTTTACTCATCTAAACAACACCGAAAATGATGTCACATATTTTTTAAAATTTTAAAATTTTTCTTCTAATCGGTGTGTAATTTTTCTATTGTTTTTTTTTATGAATGTTTAATTTGTTTGCTATGTTTTTGTTTTCTACTGTAGTCGTTGTGATGTCTTATATATATATCACACTGTTATAATTCACAATATTAAAAAAAAGAAATTAAACTATTCAGTGTGTTTTGTTGTATGGAACGCACTAGTGTGTTTTATGTAATAAACACACCAATGCTTTGTATTTAAAAATCACACCGGTTACAACAATTTTTTTTTTCGCTGAAAATTATGTGATTTATTTATAAAATATATTTAATAATTTATGTATTGAAAGGTACAGGTTGTATATTGATAAAAATATGAGTGAGAAGAGTTCAAATAAGAAAATTTTTGGTTGACACAATGATGATATGTTCAAAAATACAAAAAAGGCAGGTTCTTTGTAAATTAAATACAAAATTAATATGCTTGAACTATATGTAAGTTCAACTAATATGTATTGGTTAGTGTGTGTCATGCAAGGCCACAAAATGAGGAAGATTGATGAGATTATTTATGATCTAAATGCATTAGAGTGTAAAATATTGATGGAAAAATTGTAGAGGGATGAATCAGGTGAATGAAAAAATATTATTCAATATGATTTGTTTTTTGAATTTTCATTAACAATATACTTAGGAATATTAGATGACATGTTTCAAACAATATATTAATTCACATATGTTTAATGTTCTACAGGCACCAACAATAAGGGAACATAATGTCATCGTAACAAAACAAAATTAATTAATATAGAAGATGTAAATGATGATGAATTGGTCCTTTATGTGATTTTCTCTAGCTAGGTTCTTTGTGAAGGGTTTTCACCCAAAATTCACAACCCTTACCTCTCATTAGAAAAAACAGGATTAGCAATGCATTGCTCAAGAGGAAGACATTCTCAAGGTTCTTTATATCCTTCACATCTCCTCCCCCCTTTCTCTATGTAGGTCAATCCCCCACCCCTTTTCTCCCACCCATTGGGTAATTCCCCCCATAGGTTTCATCAAACTTAATTTTGACAGGGATTCCAAAGGCAACCCTAGGCACGAAGACCTTGCAGGTGATTTTTGAAATGACAGGGGAGATATTCTCAGAATTTATGTAGAAAATATAGGGGTGGACAACAACAATGATGTAGAATTATAGGCCTTGTTATCCCCACTATCTAGGGATAACTAGGAGATCATGTCTCAAGGCCCACCTGGTCCTAGACATGGAGTACTGAGAGCAGATCGACTTGAGCATGGCCCTTGAGGTCCCATGTTTAATTCTTCTCAGCCACACTTGTCCTGCCAGCAGTACCAGCCTCCATCACTACCGGCCTGGGCTTGCATCAGAAAGGGCTTTTGCTCCATGAGGTAATTGGTCCGAGGTATCATGGTATGTGTCATATTTGATCATTATAACCTTCTTATGT
>JASDQU010588537.1:45394-55477 GCA_032191745.1 Picea mariana
ATATTTTTTTTTCTTGGTTTATGTTTCCAAAAATTTCCTTGTTCCACTTCTTGAGTTTATGTTTGATGTACTTGAGTTTCTTATATAGTTTGAACATCCTTTTCCCTTGCTCTGGTTGTTCCTCCCTCCACCATTGGTTGATGTTCTCCTTGAAGGTGAGATGTTCGATCCAAAATTTCTCAAATCTAAAAGGTCTATTCTTCTGTGTGGTTTGGAAGTTTGCTTCCAATTGGACTGAATAGTGGTCAGAACCCCCCCAGGGAAGGATGTTGCAGTCTAAAGTTAAACCCTGCATAATGATGGACTCCAACAATAATAATTTGTCTAGCCTTGTCACTACCTGATGTTGATTTATCCATTTGTTGTTCCAGGTGAACTGGAAATTACTGGTTCTGATGTCCATCATCTTTGTTGTATCAATGAAAGCTAAAAAGTCTTCCGCATCTCTATCCAGTCTCCTAGTGCCTCCTTTTTTCTCTGCAAGTGTTGTGATGATTTTGAATTCCCCTACCATGATCCAGTGGAGGTTGCTGGAACGTGCTTTTAGGTTTTCTAGGTCTAGGGGCATTCTTCTCTTTTCCTCCAACATCTGGGGTCCATACACATTAGTGCATAGAATCACCTCTGTGTTACCTATGATTTGCATGTTAACTGAAAGTGTGTGTCTGGTGGCTTCAGATACTAGTAGATTCATCACTTGTGGGTTCCACAAAGTGAGAATACCGCATGCCATCTGTTGTCCTTCGACAGCCAACATCTTGTACTTGCTCCATTGTTTTTTGCTGATTGTTTCCATTCTGTCTACAGTGCATTTTGTCTCTTGGATGAAACAAAGGTCCAGTTGTTCCTTCCTCGGTCTATTTTTAAGGATTCTTTGCTTTTGTGGGTTTTTTAGGCCTCTAATATTCCATGTTATAATCTTCATTTAAACATGTGGGGAAGAGTTCGGAAAGAGATTTTTTATCTTACCTGAGTTTATCAGCAGAGCTCCTAGTTCCTGTAGGGCTACGTTGTTTGATTTCCTGCCTTTCTTCCTTCTCGTCTTCTTGGGTGAGAGTTGTGGTTGTCCCTCGCCTGCTTTGATTCCTAGGTGTCCTATCTCCCTATGCATGCACTTGAGCCCTCTAGATTTTGCTTCCTCCCTTAGGAGGAAGAGGTATTGGATATGATCTAGTTGCTCCGCTGGTACATTGTCTACGCCCTACCTTTTCCATTGCTCCAGTATGTTCGGGAGATCTATTCCTTCCCTTTCCACAATATCTCTAAGATCGAGATCTTTTGTACCTACCTCGCTTGGTTTCATTTCCGCGTCTCCGTCTGCCTCCCGCATGGGGGTGTTGGCATCTCTGGTTTCTCCGTCCATAGGAGTTGCGCTACCCCCCTGTTCCATCTTATTGCTTGGACTATTTGTGTTCTCATTTGTTGCTTGTTCCCTAGATTATTTAGCTTTTGCCTTTTCCTTTCCTTCATCTTCCCCTTTGTTGGTTGTGTCCCGCCCTTATGTTCTAGTCCTAGCTTCCGTATTTCTTCCTATTGGGGCTTTATTTGGTTTCTTTTCTGCTCTGTTTTTGTGGTTTGGCTTTATAAACGCATCCTCATCTTGTTGTATTTTGGTGTTTTCCGCTTCTTGTTTTTTATTGAGAGGACATTCTCTGAATAAGTGTCCATTTCATGGCATCTTCTGCATCTGAATGGGATCTTCTCCTAGTCGATGCTTTGTATCCATTCCTCATCCCTGAATTCCAGGCTTATGGCTTCTGGGAGTGCCCCCGAAACATCCATCTCTATGCAGATCCTTTCATAGGAGGTATATCTTCCTTTTAGGGTTGCTTCTAATGTCTTCACGTATTTTCCAAGTTTGTTCCTGATTGCTTCGAAGGTGGAGGGAAGCCAGTAGTCTAGTGGCAGGGAGTAAAGCCTTAGCCAGATGGGTACATTCTTGAAGGTTTATTTCTCTAGGGAGAATTTTTCCTTCCATGGCCACATGTACAGTCATGTTGAGGCGTGGAAGTATGCCCCCCCCTCAAAGACTTTATCCCTGTCCTCCAAGTTCATGAAAAGTGTTGTGAAGAAGCCTTCCGACCCCAGGTGGAGTTCAACTTCCCCGCTTGGCTTCCATTGATATTTTATCCAGTTGCGCAGCATTCTTTTTGTGGGCCACAAACCCATGAACTTGAAAATTAGTGCACGCGTCTTCAGGTCGTGGTAAAGTTGCGTTTGTGGATCTTCCAATATCACATTGGGTATCAGTGTTGTTTTCGGTTTACATGGGTTGCGCCCTTCTACCCCATTGGGGTTCGCTAGTTCTTGTGCATCATTATGGGTTTCTCTGGCTTATTCCCCCATGTGATCTCTTTTTTCCTGGTTTCTTTCCTAATTCTTTTTCGGTCCTGATCTCGAGGTGCTTGTCACTGGTTCCCTGAAACCTATGCCTCGTGGGCCTTTCCCCCTGTCCACCACTACCTGCTTGTATGAGGGGGTTCCATTACCACCCCCTTTGGTAACCATGTTCTCCTCTACTGTGACCGTGACTGTCAAAACCTGGCTTGCAGTTGCTCCTAACCCTAGCTCGCCCTTATCATCCCAAAAAATTGAATTCACTACTGTATGATCAAATGAAAATGTGCCTTGCCCTTTCCCTTATTCTTGATTTTCGGATAAGATTTATTGCTTCCATCATGTATAGAAAGTGCATGTGCTTTGGAGCATTTGATTAGACCCATCTAGATGAGCTTATGTTTCTCATGCATTATGGACTCAATGAAATCTTCCAATGTAGGTATAGTCCATATTGATCCTGAAGTGTACCTTCCTGAATGGAAAGTAGAGATAAACATAACATATTTCGGACCAAGTTTTTCCAAAATTGAAAGAAAAAGTTTTTTTTCTTGTGTGTATTTGTCAACACCACATCCATTTAACTAAAGAAAAATGGATTTGAACTTATTAAATAAGTCTTGAATATTATCAAATCTTTTTGGATCCAAAGAATTCAACTCTACCTCAAGCATATGACCTCTCATCTTGTTCTACTTTCCAAAGAGATCGGTCAATGTGCTCCAAATCCCATTTGGAGAAGTACAAGCATCAATATAAAACCATAAATCGAGAGATATTGACATGCAAAGGAGACAGTGAGCCTCATCCATGTGGTTGAAATACTTGGATTTCTCAATTGTTAAGTTGTTTCAACCTCTATAGCCATTGTCAATCAGTATAAGCCTCAATTCTTGAGTTGATGCTCTATCCTTGGATTCCAATAAAAATAATTATATTACATGAGAATAACCTTTGTTGATTCCATCCTTCTTGACTAAATCTCCTCCTGACCTGCAAAAATGCCTATGTGCCTTGATTATAGCAACCTATGGGCTTGGATACCATGTGAAGTTTGGGTGAAAACCATTCAAAAAGAACCTAGCCATAAAAAATAACATAAAAATTGAAAAGGAATTGAGAGAGAGAGATAAACAATAATGAGAGAAAGAATGATAAAATCTATTAATCACAACATAAATAATGAGTAATACACACACATATAATTAGTTCAATAGAAGCAATGCACCAATATTAGGGAGTACATGCGCCATGCACCATAGGAGTGATCTAAATGAGATCTAAACACTAACTCACTGTAACATGAGTCAATTGCTAGCTATTCTCAATTAATTTTTTAAGAGGAAGCGGTTTAACTAAGTGACAAGTGTGGAGACCAAGAATAATGCATTCATGCAAAGGAAGTGTGCCTTCATGCCCTAAAATATAGGAAATAGATGCATCAGTGGTCATTGACTAGTCAATTGAGATCGATTGTGGTTGAATTGAAGTCCTAACTAGAGTGACAATGTGCCCTACCTCTTAGGAAGTGCCCTAATTTTTAGGAAATCTCCTAAAAAATAGGAGACCCTCTCAATGACTAGAAATCCGTAAAAATTAGGAGACCCTCACAATGACTAGCAAACTTAGGAAAAACAATTACTAGGTGAGTGTGTAATATGTCCAAAAATGGTTATTTCACGAATGAAAAATTTATTCTTATCCTAGATCTTTCCCACCTCCATTGATTCATTCTTAAATATCTGAAGATTCCTTTCCTTCCATACTTCCCAAAGTAAAAACCTAGAAAGAGTTGTGAGACCCTATTTAGAATAGGGCTAGAGAATGCTACAGGGTGCCATTTCTCTATGGTATGTGTCATATTGTCCCCATTGTGATCAAATATCCTGAAAGTGATAGCTCCTTGATCTCATAAGGAAAAATATAAGGAGAAATTATTGAGAAGATGTTCTGTAGATTTTCCCTCCTCGTTACAAAGAGAGAAGAAAGCACGACCTGGGAACCCATGTCGAATCAAATTGTACCATGTCAATATTTTATTATGAGCCAACAACCAGAGAAAAAAATAAACCTTGGGCTATAGTTCATGTTGAGTGTGTGCTTGATGACCTATAGATATATAGTAATCTTCCTTGATATTGAAGCAACCATGTGGTTTGTATCCCCATCAAAGTTTGTCTGGTCCTTCCTAGATTTTGATTTTCTGGTTTTTTAATTCTTTCCATAAGCCTTCCCAATGGATATTGGGTGGGAGAGGGTGTCAGTATTCCTTGGGAATATAAGATCTCCATTAGTTGTCTAAAAGTGAAGAGGTCCAATATCAATGAAGTCGTTATTTTCCTTGATTTATCATGTTGTTTCTAAGGGATTGAAGGTCCTATCTATCTCACCATACAGGAAGTTGTTTCCAAGTATCGTCCCAAAATAACATGTGAGCCCCATTTCTTACTCCCAAAAACTTTGTTATTGGATTAATTGTTTGTTGCTCCAAGTTGAGTTCCAAATCAAGGATCATGTAATATTTCCTTCTAGGCAGATGAAGTCATGCATAACAGTGTTGGGGAAAAACTTTGTGTGCCAGATTCTACTCCACATGTCACCTTTGGTTTGAAGCCATCTCCACCATGTTTTAGCTCCAAGGATAGAACTGATCATTTATGGGTCCCAAACTCCGAGGCCCACTGCGAGTTTAGGCTTACAAATTTTCTCCCAAGCAACCAAGGCCCACTTCCTTTTCTTTTGTGGACCTCCCCAAAGGAAGGACCATTGCATATTACGCACTACATTTAGAATGTATTTGGGCACAGTGAAAGCAAAGAAGAGATGTAAAGGCATAACCTGAAGAACTAATTTGAGAAGGACTAAGCAACCTGGGATGTTGAGCGTGCAAAAATACTAGTCGGCTAGTTTGTGTTCCATCTTAGAGAGTAAATCCTCCTATGAGGAATTGCGAAAATCATTCTCCACCAATGGTGCACCCAGATATTTGGATGGAAGGGAGCTCCGTTGAAAACCAAGAATCTTGGAAATATGCAGTTAAATAGAAGGAGGAGTATTAAAGAAAAAATTGAGATTTATCTTGATTGATAGAGGTGCCAGAGGCATCCATGAAATCGGAGAGGCCCTGCTTGATGGATTGGTATTCTCAAGATGTTGGAGTGCCCATGAGCATGGTGTCCTCAACAAATTACTGATAGGAGACCAAAATATCATCCCCAAAGAATCTTAAGCCTATGATATTGTTGATTGATACAACAACTTTTAGCTCATGACCTAGACCCTCATCCATGATGATGAAAAGCAATGGGAAAAGGAGGTCTCCTCGTCGAATTCCTCGTGAAGGGGAAAAGATAATTGAGAGGGTTTCATTGACCAGAATGGAAAAGAAGGTTGATGAGATAGGGCACAAGACCCATTTGATCTAGAGAGGAGAGAAACCAAAGGCTCTGAGGACATGTTGGATATAATTCCAACTTAGTTGGTCAAAGGCCTTGGACATGTCTAATTTAATGAGAATAAATGGTGATTTGGTGGCTTTCAAGGAATGCATCATTAAATGAACCAAGATGATGCCATCAAAAATTTGATTCCCCTCTACGTATCATGTTTTCTCCGGAGAGATCATGGTGGGAAGGATCAACTTTAAGTGATTCACAATGACTTTGGAGATGATTTTATAGACTACGTTGTAGAGGGAGATTGGTATGAATTTACTGGGGTCCTCCACTTTGTATTCTTTGGGAATTACAACCAGAAAGGTTGCATCAAGGGCTGGTAAAACATTTGAGAATTTGTGAGATTCCTCCACTAAATCCCATACATCATGTTTGATAATCTACCAACAATATTGTTAACTTTATCATATAATTATATGATTACTCTCATTAAAATATTCATAAATGTGAGCTCGCCTTGGCATCATGTATTAATTCAAAAAAAAATTGTAAACAATGCATTTTATATAAATAAAAATTTACTTCACAAAATTTGTGAGAGCCAAACAGGAACACTTTGTTCTTATTAATTGCAGGTGGCCACATATTTTATCTCTATTTGATATGTTTTCAATCATATAAATATCGTATTCTATATGACCTTACAATTTGAAGAAGAAAGATTGTTATGTCTCATGCTACCCAAATTCCTATGTCATTGTATGTTTGAATTTAAAAAAAGACAAGGAAATATATGAAAACTAGATGGAACATAAGTAAAAAGTCTTACAACAAGATTCCCACTTCCAAGAAACATGGAATTGGATAGTCAAAAAATTTAATTACCCATCGACAAAGATAACAAAACTAGTTGAATGCATCCTCCACATCAATGCATTGATTTTGATTTCGAAATTCCAACCTTCCTTTCTAAGTGATATTATTCCCTACCCTTCAGGCTAGGGACTATTAGTAATCTATTTTTCATCATTCTATTAATATGATACGCAAACTAGCCATTTAACCCAAAGTTTTAACCATCTCATGTGATTTTCCAGGTCGCTTTCATGCAATTTTCTAGGTCGCTTTTATGTTTTTGTCCTAAGTTTTAAGTTTGAGGTCTTATTTGGCCTCACATCGAGGAAAGCGGGCTTTAAACTTAGGGAATGGGAGGGTAAACTAGATATGTATGAAGCATTGTGAATTAATTCTAAGTTTCACGTTAGCATTAATTCAAAACATTAAATCCTTAATGTTTTCGAATGCATAAAACATAGTCCATGACAAGCGGTGGCTTTGATGCCTCTTGTGAGCCGTCTAACTGTCACTTTCCCTCCACCTCCACTTCCACTTGGTCACTTGCATGTAACTTGAAAGCACTATAACCATATTTACTACGGCCCTCCACATCCACTTCCACTTGGTCATTTGCAGGTAACTTAAAGCACTCTAACCATCTTTACTATGGATGGTGTTCAGTCCTTGTTTCTTGGTGGTTTGATTCTCTTCTTCCTGATAGTCGATTACTGAAGTGCATGTATCTCCCACTAGTTATGCTAATAAAGTGTTTGGCTCTCCCATTGGGTGTTTGGATCTCCCATTGGTTTTTCTATTCAGGGATCATTGTAGAAGTGAGAACAACCCACCTAAACTTCCTCAAATGATCAGAGATCTCGTATTCATTTTTTTCAAGCCTCAAGGCCCTTTTCCTTCAATGAGAATGCACACCCACCTCTTTCAACTGTATGTTGAAACGTCTAGTATTTCTGTCAAATATCTGGCATTAGCTCTGCAATTCTCCACTATCAATTTGTATCCCTACATTAACGCATAATCATTGTAAGTCAATTTATTTGAGTTAAGCTAAGGAGAATGATGATAGTTTCATCATGTATTTCTTTTTATTATAACGATTTAGGACAACTTAATTATTGTTAATTCATTGCTTGAAAATATTAAGCGAACAAAAACGAAAAAAAATCATTTATGAACAATGAAATAAGACTTCTGAAATAAATATCAATCAACTTTCATGCAGGAAAAGTATTCAACATTTTTCATCTTAAGAGGTCGATTAATGCAACGGAAATTCTTGGTGCTACTACCCCCGCCTCTGCCTTTAGTGCTTAAATGTCTATTGTTGATGCCTATGGTTTGAATGCTAATAGATAAATTGATTCCATACCAACTTAGCTTCCTACTACGTCTCTCATCGTTATAGCCTATCCAATCTATTACCTACCTCTTCTTCTCCAGCAACTGGTGTTGCTTCCATAAACAAGAAACTATCAACTATGTGGAGGCATACCACATTGTTGCTTTCCTTCACTACGTTTGGCAAGGACATAACCTAGGAGAAGTGTTTCGACAAAGAGCATTGTTTCATATTATGATGTAGAGGCTAGGGTAGTAGGAGTAGGACCATATCCAATTGACTAATAATAACCAAGAGCATCCCTTTTGGTTCGAGTGCCCACATTGAAGAACTCATTATTGATCTTATTCCATATGCAAATTGAGTAGAAGAACCATCTGACCTTGTTAATTCATAATCATAAAAAGAGAAAGCAGAGTTGGATGATTTAAGCATACTGTCATTGAGGCAGCTAAAGTTAGATTTGGGAAAAAAATAGCGGTGTTCACACAATAAATACTTTTGCGGAAGTTGGGGGCAACTGATATATTAACAATGACCATTCAAATTTTTCAGGAAGGGGAGCTAGAATCCAAACATGATACAAGAATAAACAATAGTTTATTTTGCAGGAATGGGATAACTTTCCCCTCTCGTCCTTTGTTTTGAACTTGTCTCTATAAGCTATTTGGTTCGCCAAGTCACTTTTCCCCAAAAATGAAAGGGTATTTGAGGCGGGTTTTAGTAGTTTCACCTCAGCTAGCAAAGACATAGGTCGTCGATCACCCTGCATTTGCATATCCAGATTCAATTACAGTGTCCCAGGTAATAGATCGAGCAATAGATCTAAATCTTTCACCATAACCAACAACAAGACTCTTTTGGGCATGCACCATGTCCAGAGGTGCAATCATATAGCCATGAAACCAACAACTCGACCCTAATGTTGGTATGGAATTTTGGCCTATTTGAGCACTAATGTTGGCATGGCATTCCAGTCGTATGTTTCCATGCAATGAAGAGACCAGTCTCATCCACTGGGAGCATATTTTCCACGTACTTTCCATGCAAGGACTGGGCACCTTTGACTGCTACAACGTGGAAGGACGGGCATCGTGAAATGGACACATGTCCACCCATTCCAATTCATTGAGCATCTTTACTCATGGTTTATAATGTATCTGCCTTCGCAAGTGTATTGTAATCCTAGTATTGAAACAATAAAATGTTTATACGGATTATATATTAATCAGTGATTGTGAAATTAAAATATAAATTTTAATTTTATGACACATTTTCCTTAGCCTTCACTTATGAACGACAAAAAAATATTAATTTGATCCAGGTGGATATCAGTGGCCACCCATCTATTCCAACTGGCTCAAAACAGTCGTCTAGCAATTTACTATTTTTAGCAGTTTTTCGGTTCCTAAACTTTTGGGGCCATTTTGAGGGCCTAAATGAAGTTTTTTCAAGATAAAGTACCTCAATGATAGCCAAAGGCTCTGATTGAGCCCCCAAAATGAATCTCCTTGACAATACCTTTCCAACGAGCTATTGTGCGCCTCCAACGGAGATCGTATTACTGTATCTATGTGTTTATGGTTGCATCTCTGATATATTTTTGTTATATTATTGGATATCTGAGATATCTCTGTACATTTCTTTATTATATATCTGCTCTCATTTCATGCCGAAAATAATATGGATCAGTTTTATCAGAGCAGGTTGCTCTTGATCGGGTTTTTTCAGTGCATGTCCCCGACGAGGTATGAGTATAGCAAGTTGGGTTTCGAGCGTGTCTCTCTTGAAGAAAATCACTCTCGCACACCCAAGAAACCCTCCATGGCAGAAGAAAATAAAAATGGCAGAGAAAACGATTCTATTAATCTGTTGCTTGAGCAATATCTCACGCGACAGAGGGACGAAATGATGGAGAATTTTTCCCAGATCCTTCAACATCTGTCGATAACAACAGACGCATCTTCATCAAGCGGCCACTTTGGAGGCACCTTGCTTTTCAAGGTACAAGTTAATTTTGATATTCATGTATTTGAAGGACACATAGATGCAGATGCTCTAGAAAAATGGTTAAATCTGCTAGAAGGTTATTTCTCTGTTCATAATTTCTCCGACAGGGAAAAGATCACATTCGCACTCCTTAAGCCTCCCCCCCCC
>JASDQU010588537.1:60821-71511 GCA_032191745.1 Picea mariana
CGACCTGGATTTCCCCCGATCTCTTGTCCACAGGAATGTCGATTTCCCGATGCGCCAAATGCCGATGGCACTTGATCTCTGCCATGTGTCCTTTGCCAATGGACGGCTCTGATCTCCCCGGTATTTCGAGACCTGCAAGTCCCGATGCCTGGTGCCGCGGATCTTCGATACGGACGATCGCGTGACACGTGTCCCTCTTCAGACAGACAGCTCAGATTGACTCTCGGGATTTCGATACTTTCAAAGTCCCGGTTCTCATGACATCGAGAACTCTGATTTCCTGATGGCTCTTATCCCAACTGCTAAACCTCATGCAGCTTCCACAGATCTGACGGTTGTCGGGACTATGATCTAAGATCTGACGACTCAGATCTTTTCTCCTGCGCGCTTCTCCTGGAAGTGAAGATCAACGACCCAGATCTTCTTTCTCTGCCCAATCCAACGACTCCTGTTGCTCCCTCCTGAGCTCCCTACATGCCTTCTCCTGCACTTAACCTCTGCACAACTCTTCCCAATCCACTGGCTGATGGGATTTCTTCGTGAGATCCGACGGCTGTCGGTCTCTTCCTCCTATAAGCTCCTCCTGAGCTCCTTCTGGACGTGAACTCCTCAACGGTCCAGACCTCTTCTTCAGGCCGATCTAATGGTTGTCACCGCTCCTCTTGAGCTATTGCGCTTTCTTCCCAGACTTGGAAGAATTTCACGTTCCCAAAGGCTTCGACCTTTGTCTTCTATTCTCTCTTGCGTGAACTCCTCAACCCTGAGTTCCGCAAATGTGCATAAAAGCACTGTTTCTTCTAAGCTTTTGTCCTCGAATCCTCAAAGGATTCTGGCGTCTGCACTCCTTACAGAACCTCTGCGCACACACGGTGCTATCCCTCCTGAGCTTATATAATCACTCAGGCCCCTAAGGGATTTCTGTCCTCCTTCTCCCTCAGATGGAGAATGGAATGGATGCCCTCCTGGCTATCCTTCTGCTCAAACAACTTCTCGTTGAGCCTCTCTGGGTGTTCATCAACCTAGCAAAAGTCCCTCAGTGGACACTTCTTTCAGCTCCAAAACTCAAAGAGTTCTTTCCTCTCTTCTGTGCCTATCTGCACACTTGCTCCACGCCCTCCTGGCGGAGTCTCTTCTCTTCCACAGAACACTCAACGGTTTTGTTCTCCTTTATCGAGTGCCTCTATGCACCTTCTCAATGCCCTCCTGGCAGAGCTCTCAGAATCCTTAGTGATTCTGTCTTCTGAACTCACAACAGAGTTCTTCTTCTGTGCACCTATGCACTTGCTCAATGCCCACTTAGCATAGCTTCCCAGAATCCTCAATGATTCTACTTCCTTTGAACTCTTAGCAGAGTTCTTCTCAATGCACCTCTGTGCATACGCTCAATGCCCACTTGGCAGAGCTCCTATAGAATCCTCAGTGATTCTGTCTACAACTGTGTTCTCATACACAGCCCTGCCTCCAAGGTGTTCAGCAACCTTGAGGTCTTCTTCCTCTGAGCTGTTGACTTTATTTTTGTGCCTCAGCACATCTTCGTCTGAATCCTTAGAGTTCAGAAGTGCATCCTCTATGCATGGCTCTCAGAACCTCAGCGTTCTGTCACACCCTCCTGGTATGAAGCCTCAAAGACCTTCAACCCTAAAATCAAACACAACTCCTGCAGAATGCATCAACAATCATACATTCACAACATACATAAGGAACACACACAGACATCCATATAAGACAGAACACATGCAGGAAAAATTGCTTCAGTATATATTAAAAATGGCAAATTCCTGTTTGTACAAGGGTGTTCTCGAGCTCTCCCTGGCTCTTCTCTTCTCTACCATTCCTTCCTCAAAATGAGATCTGAAATCTCTTTTACCTGAGGGGCTCTTAGCGCTTCCCTCCAGGTTCACCTACCCTATTCAATTACAATCAATGGCTATCTAGTCTGCTATCCAGAACTAGATCTCAGCCGATCTATAATAAATTCCTATCTTATCTACAGCCTACGCAAAGGCATGGCTTCTCTGGCTCACCAGCCTAAGACATTAAATTACATTGAATTTCAAATTCAAAATGAGGTTGCGCCTCTCTTTTAGCATACGAATGCATGCGCATTGACGTGGCTGGTTGGCTGGCTGGCTGGCTGCATGGAGAGATGCTCCTGCATCAAAATACTTTTGCGGAAGTTGGGGGCAACTGATATATTAACAATGACCATTCAAATTTTTCAGGAAGGGGAGCTAGAATCCAAACATGATACAAGAATAAACAATAGTTTATTTTGCAGGAATGGGATAGCTTTCCCCTCTCGTCCTTTGTTTTGAACTTGTCTCTATAAGCTATTTGGTTCACAAAGTCACTTTTCCCCAAAAATGAAAGGGTATTTGAGGCGGGTTTTAGTAGTTGCATCTCAACCAGCAAAGACATAGGTTGTCAATCACCTTGCATTTGCATATCCAAATTCAATTACAGTGTCCCAGGTAATAGATCGAGCAATATATCTAAATCTTGCACCATAACCAACAACAAGACTCTTTTGGGCATGCACCATGTCCAGAGGTGCAATCATACAACCATGAAACCAACAACTCGACCCTGATGTTGGTATGGAATTCTGGCCTAGTTGAGCACTAATGTTGGCATGGCATTCCAGTTGTATGTTTCCATGCAATGAAGAGACCAGACTCATCCACCGGGAGCATATTTTCCACGTACTTTCCATGCAAGGACTGGGCACCTTTGACTGCTACAACGTGGAAGGACGGGCATCGTGAAATGGACACATGTCCACCCATTCCAATTCATTGAGCATCTTTACTCGTGGTTTATAATGAATCTACCTTCGCAAGTGTATTGTAATCCTAGTATTGAAACAATAAAATGTTTATACGGATTATATATTAATCACTCATTGTGAAATTAAAATATAAATTTTAATTTTATGACACATTTTCCTTAGCCTTCACTTATGAATGACAAAAAAATATTAATTTGATCAAGGTGGATATCGGTGGCCACCCATCTATTCCAACTGGCTCAAAACAGTGTTCTAGCAATTTACTATTTTTAGCAGTTTTTCGGTTCCTAAACTTTTGGGGCTATTTTGAGGGCCTAAATGAAGTTTTTTCAGGATAAAGCACCTCAATGATAGCCAAAGGCTCTGATTGAGCCCCCAAAATGAATCTCCTTGACAATACCTTTCCAACGAGCTATCGTGCGCCTCCAACGGAGATCGTATTAATGTATCTATGTGTTTATCGTTGCATCTCTGATATATTATTGTTATATTATTGGATATCTGAGATATCTCTGTACATTTCTTTATTATATATATGCTCTCATTTCATGCCGAAAATAATATGGATCAGTGTTATCAAAGCAGGCTGCTCTTGATTGGGTTTTTTCAGTGCATGTCCCCGACGAGGTATGAGTATAGCAAGTTGGGTCTCGAGCATGTCTCTCTTGAGGAAAATTGCTCTTGCACACCCAAGAAACCCTCCATGGCGGAAGAAAATAAAAACGACATAGCAGACGATTCTATTAATCTATTGCTTGAGCAATATCTCACGCAACAGAGGGACGAAATGATGGAGAATTTTTTCCATATCCTTCAACATCTGTCGATAACAACAGACACATCTTCATCAAGCGGCCACTTTGGAGGCACCTTGCTTTTCAAGGTACAAGTTAATTTTGATATCCATGTATTTGAAGGACACATAGATGCAGATGCTCTAGAAAAATGGTTAAATCTGCTAGAAGGTTATTTCTCTGTTCATAATTTCTCCGACAGGGAAAAGATCACATTCGCACTCCTTAAGCCTCCCCCCCATGTCAAACATTGGTGGGAAAATTATTCGGAGCAAAGTTCCACAGAGGAGTCTAGAATATATGGGGCTAATCCCACTTGGGATTTTTTTGTGGATGTGCTCAAGGAACAATATTACCATATTGGAAAATATGATGACCAGTCCATGAGATGGACCACACTGTGGCAAGAAAGGGGCCAAGAAGTTTCATATTTTACCAATACTTTCCATACCTTGCACACCAAGCTAGGTATCAAAGACTTCAAGCGACATTTGGTTCTGAAATACCATGGGGCTCAACACAGATACATCCAAATTGAAATGGATTTTCTAGACATCTCATCACTGGGTGTTTCTTATCGATATGTTATTAAAATCGAGTAGAAATTTAGGCACCAGAACAAATGGGAGTTCGGGTCTACAAATCCGCAACAACCAAAACATGATAAAGACGGCTCTAACAAACAGCCTCCCAAAAACCAGTCTAAGACGCAGAAAAAGAAGGGTCACGGAAAGATGAAGAAGGACATTGGAAAGTGATGTGATTTCCACAAAATCCCCTGGCATAGCACTGATGAATGTCGCTCAAAATAGTCATCGATGGTCAAGATCAAAGACAAGGAGTCGAACCCTGATTCAGAATCTGATTCAGAAAATACTAGTAGAAGACAGATCATCGACGCAGACCCCACTGCTACGGTCGTGACCACAACAATTCAACCAGAAGAACCAGCAGATCCTAAGGAGGGGGAGCGCATCTTTCATTCACACATGTGGGTGAAGGTGACCCCATTGCATTTCATTGTTGATAGTGGAATCTAGAAGAACCTCATCTCAGTAGAGGTCGTCAAACAATTGGGATTGTCGACAACACCACACCCGCAGTCGTACAACATCGGGTGGCTTCGCCAGGGACAAGATCTTCGTGTCAACCAGCAGTGTCGATTGTCATACGACATCAAGTGCTTCAAGGATGAGGTATTATGTTATTTTTCCCCATTGGATGTCTATGATGTTCTTTTGGGCCAACCATATATGTGGAAGTGCCATGCTATTTATGAGTCTCGACCTCGTGGTGTCATTGTTACTCTGGGGGGGCATATCTACAAGATACCAGAAGGTAGTTTCAACTACTATCCCACCTAAACAATGCCACAAGGTAGTATCTCATACTAAGAAATTCATCTTCTTCACAGTCTGTTCAAAAGGTGAACAGAAGAACACCTCAACCACTGCAGCCTTAGTCCAAGCACCTTATGTCCAGCAGAAGAAGGTTGATAAGATTGAAGCAAAGTGAAAGGATTCCTTCTACACACAGTCATCTCATGTATCCAGAATAGTTAAAAAGGTCCAACCCTTCTAGCCATAGGTCCTTGACAGCCTTCAACAAGCTAAGCAGTGCAACTTCTCCAGCAAGGCAAGCAGCTGACCAAGATGCAGATTCAACAAATAGTTTCCCCTCTCCCTTGGGCACTCAACGCAATGGATATCATTGTTTCCTAAGGAGGGAGGATTGATCCAGGTGGATATCGGTGGCCACCCACCTATTCCAACTAGCTTAAAACATTTTTCTGGCAATTTACTATTTTTAGCAGTTTTTTGGTTCCTAAACTTTCGGGGCCATTTTGAGGGCCTAAATGAAGTTTTTTTGATATCAAGCAACTCAATTATTGATAAAGGCTCTAATTGAGCCCCCAAAATGAATCTCCTCGACGGTACCTTTCCAATGAGCTATCGTGTACCCCAAATAGAGATTGTATGCCAAAGTTACGCCTCTGGGAAGTTAATACACCAAACTACCCAAAATGGGGTCCACAAAACTGTTGGTTTTTCATCTTTCGAGGTTAGGGTTTTGGATTTTCTTTATGTTAAAAATGCCTTTAGAGCCTCATTGTAATCATATTCTTGTGAATATGAGTAGCCATCACATATCTTCTCAAAGATAAGTTGTCACCATTCTAGTGATTCTTTCACTCTGTATTTCTACAGTTTTGTACATTTTGTGTATTAATGTATCTCTCATATATTTATGTTATATTATTGGATATCTGAGATATCTCTGTACATTTATTTATTATATATTTGCTCTCATTTCGTGCCGAAAATAATCCGGATCATAATTTAGGTGGATGCATCCTCCTGCATCAATACGTTACAATCCCATTTTGACCTGAATCATGAGAACATTTTACATCGAACATATAATTCTCCAGCTACAATGCATTAATAAAAAGGCTATTGACAATCTAAAGAATAATATTTAGATTGAAGAATAAGAAGACTATCTTCCAAATGACAACGAACTATCACCTACAGAGCCGAGTAAAGCCCTCCCCAGGGCCATCCAAAGCTCTAATTGCTCAATCAAGCATGCAAAGAATGACAACAACCTATCAATGAAAACAATCCCCAATGAACAAAATATCATTTGACAGATATATTTGGACAAGTCGAGGGTTTTACAAATGAGTATCATAATCTAAGTTTTAACTTTTTTAACAATAGGAATACACCAACTTACATCAGGCATGACAACTTTTTTTTGTAATGTTTTAAACATACTATAAATACCACATGAAATGTGTAAAAAATCATTTTCTATATTGGAGTAGTTGATGTGAAGGGCTTACTTCAGATGATAGTGAGAATCAGTAGGGCTTGGATCCCCGTGAAAGACTAAAAGCATGAGACTTTCCTTTTAGACTTTAATTAAATGAGTTATCAGTGAGATTTGCAATCTTTGTGATAGAAATTTTATGATTTTTTTGCTTTAGAATAAATTCAATACATTCATTGAGTATTTCTATATCAGGAAAATTTTATGCTATTGTTTTACTCTAAAATAAACTCAATACATTCATTTACTATTTTAGTATTAATACCTATCAAACTCAATACATTCACTTACTATTTTATTTTAGTATTAATACCTATCCATATGGATGGACATTTTGTGATCTTTAAAGAATACACACTTTAAGTGTTGTGTTGTTGTTAACTGGGAAGTAGTATTCCATATACACTTTGTGCTTCATATTTGGCAACTTTTCAGATGCCAAATCTAACTTTGGGTGACCGATTGAAGCCTGGACAATACTAGTCGAATAGGGCATCATAATGCAATACACTAATTTGCTTTCAATATTATTTGTCTTGCCTTCAATATTATTTCCTGTCTTGGCCTCTACACAACATACACATGTGATAACTTTAATAAGAGCAAATCTCAAGTCGGCGACAAAATGCATGCTAGAATCAATTCCCATATTTCTGAGTGAGGCATACACCAGGAACCAAGTTTCTCAACAGAAAGTGTAAAGGTGGAAAAAAATCGTTTTGAAAGATCACAATCTTCCTATAATCCTATCATTAATTATGGCCTCGAAGCATAAGCATCTTCATATGTTTCAAGTCGTCGACGTGGGTAGAATCAATGTTTTCTAAGGAGATAAATTGCATCGTGCACCAAATCAATTGCAATTGGAATGCTTGGTATTTTTAAGCTTTGACAGACACTCCTACTCCTCCTTTCATTTTTCTATATAGCAGGTATTATTTATGTTCGTTACATATATATATAAGCATTTATTTCTATTAGATCCTATTGTTGGGTTTTAATAGATATAAGTATAAGATTTTTAAATTTTTTATAAGATTTTGTTGGCTTATAAAATTGCAATGGCTTTTCTATAATATTTTAATATTATCAGATAACAATGGGTTTTAATTTACATAAGTACAAGCTTCTTAAATGTGTTAGAAGATTTTGCTGGCAGAATGCATCCATGATCAATACCCATGGAGAGTTCTCTTCTCATTCAGAAACAAAGCCAACTGCCTTCACATGAAGAATTATATTATAACTTGACTTACTTGTAGATAGCATCTACGTAGTCTTCTATCCCATGTAGCATCCTAATTTTATTCATAAAGGATGATCTTCAAATTTGTATTCAACAATATGGTGGTACAAGCAGAATACATATTGGGTTAAGCTAGGGTTTTGCAGTCTTCACACTCCCAAAGACACGAACCCAAGATTTTCCACAATAGCCCACTGGAATCTACTGCTACAGTTATGAGTGCATATTTGAATAGTAACCCAAACTGTACTTGGAACATTTTTTCATTTTTAATAAAAATTGTTTTGTGATCAAAACTTGTTCAAGGTTAAGATTAGTCATAGGATTCCATTATGTGATGCTTGCATTGACTCCACAATGTAACATCATTTTTCAACATTGACTCTGATAGATCCATGTTATTTGCAACATCATTTTTCACATTTATAGGCTTTGCAAATCCCATGTGCACCAAGGTGCAAGGTAAGGATATTTTAGACCATACTTTCAAGTTTTTGTAATCAGATTCCTGCTAGTTGCATCACGGCCGAACCAGTAGAACTTTGTGAGATCACTTCCCATTTAGTAAAAAACTAATCAATCAAGCATGAATTGTTTCCTCTACCACAATTGAAAGGGACTTGATGCCCTTTACGGCTCCCTTTGTTTATATACATGTCAAAACTTCCATGTAGCAAAAGCACATGTAAATCATATATTCAAACATCATGGTATCTAAGTGTTATTTATATACATGTCAAAACTTTCATGTAGCAAAAGCACATGTAAATGGTATCTTCAAACATCCTGGTAAGAATATATACATTTTTCAAGAGTAACTTTTAAGCACTTTGTTACAGAGCTAGAAATGTTAAGGATATTCCAAAGTTAATGGTTTTTATACATTGTACTTTCAACTATTTTTATACATTCTATTTCGATATTTAATATTTTGATATATTTATTATGTCACTACAAAATATATATATATATAACTAGTCTTTTCCAATATTATAAAAATGCAATTAATTAAATTTTCCAATATTATAAAAATGCAATTAATTAAATAAACAAATATTTACATATTTAAAAATATAAATTTTATATTTATTAATATTAATATATAAACTTAATTAATTTATTTTTTATTTTTTATTTAAAAAATAAATTATATAATTTTTAATTTAAACCAAAAAATAATTTCAAATATATAAATATCAATTAAACTCAACTTAATATAAGAAATAATACTACTTACCCATTTCATTATCCCTCTCAAGTTTAGGTAGACTCGTGGTTACATCTATCAATTGACGCAAATTTTAATGCAAAGTGGCATAGAATGTGGCAAACATATATAAGAGAAAGAGATGAGTCAGCAATGCCGGTGTGGGTTCGTTTTCCCCATATTCCCCTACACTACCGGAATGATGACGTCTTTAGATGTATCGGTAACTCCATTTTCCACTACATAGATCGGGCTGAACCGAAGGAAAAAATTTTATCATGCGCAAGAATATGTGTCGACGTCGATTTAGAGAAAAGAATCCCTAAAGTAGTAGTATTCTCATTGGACAACTTGAAACATGTTCAATAGCTTGATTATGAGCAACTTCTATTCAAATGAAAAATATGCCATGAATACGGGCACTTTGCAAGAAATTGTAAGATGGAATATTCAATCCCAGCTGACTCTAGGAAATAATATCAATGGCAAGAAATGTCACGCAAATTTGAAAATACTGGAAATTGGGACCCCTCAAACTCAACAAACCCTTCCAATGCTGGCTCTAAATCTCCCGCCAAGGCTTTTGAAAACCCTCGAAAAATTGGACCAGTTGTCACCCAAAACATTTTCGAGACTCTCTCCCATATAGAAAAATCAAATATAGAAGCCATACCATCCCAAAGTAGCATTAGAATAAACAACAAGGATATGAATTCAATTCAAGAGGTGCCTCAAACACTTGCAAAGATCCAAGCAAGCCAGAAAGAGAGAGAGGAAAGACAAGATGTTTCTGAAATCCTGAGGCTGGATGGAGAAGATTCGCAAGATCCCCACATGGAAGACATTGAAGCCTTCAAACATGCCAAAATCTCCTTCACAGAGGCATGTTATAGCTTGGAAATGGAAAGTCTGGGTAACGGAGGACAGTATGATCGAGCTTCAGAGCAAATATAGTAGGCGATCCTATCGAATGATTAGAGAAGAGAAAGCACACAAGGATATCCTCTTGGGATCACAAAAATCACTGCCAAGCATGGTAGGAACAAGCTCAAGGCAATAAAAAAAAACCTAGTGTAGGTGCATCAAATAAAGGGGGTACCCATTCAAACCCTCTAAAATAATGATCGTGGTCTCCTGGAATTGTAGGGGTCTAGGCAGCAGATCCAAAACTTTGGTTGTCAAAGATCTGGTCAAATCTGAGAAACCTAGTGTACTCCTAATTCAAGAGACCAAGATGATCTGAGAGAAAGTCATGAAGCAATGCAAATATTTTTGGTGCAACAGTAACCATATTGTTGTGGACTCACATAGAGCCTCTGACTACATCTGCACCATATGGGACGAGCATGGGGTAAGTATGTAACATCAATGCCACACCCAACATTAGATCTTCACCAAATTAAAACACATCTGAATCAATCTTTGTTATGCAATTTTCAATGTATATATGCCAAATAACCTTGTAGAAAAAGCAGCTCAGTGGCATTCTCTCTGGAATAAAGGCTCTGCTTGTTGGCTTGATGGCCAACTTTGATAGGAGTGTGTCTCCTTCCTTTTCATGCAGATATATGCTACCTAAAGTAAGTGATTGAATGTTTCTTAACCCCACAAGAACTTTAGGGCAGAAGATAAGTTCCCACCCACCCATCTTCTGGCTTATTCTCTGATGTTGTGGATCACCTGAAGCTGCCCTCGTACACGAAAGCGGATGCAGGGTTGGTTGGAAAGTAGCAAATTCCTGAATGGGAAAGGGATGTGGCAAGGTTTAACCGTGGATGGGACTCTGGTGCTAGATCTCTCTTCTTAGTTTGAGGAACTCA
>JASDQU010588537.1:87251-115057 GCA_032191745.1 Picea mariana
CCCCTCAATGCCAAATAGGTTTTGGATGCATGCGCCACACTCCATTTGATGCAAAAGGTCTCGTCCCAACCCTCTCAACGGGTAGAAATCCAACCTTTTTATGGAAACAATTTAATTTACAATAGTCTCTTCGCTTCATTATGCATGGGATATTCTAGTTCATCTAGCTTTGGATCACCTTCTCCTTCTTGCCTCTAGAGTCGAGGTATTGGAAATCTCAAGAAAATGTTGGTACTTTTAACTCTATGGTTCAACATCCCCATCGGGCTAAAACAACTTATTAATCAACAATACTCCAATTATGTCCCTCCTTCTTGTCGACTTTTCCTTCGCTTCAAGTTCTCTATAGAATTCATCTTTGGGAACCCTGCCTTCGGGATCTCTCCTTGGATTTTCAAAACCACATGGACCTCCAATTCTTCCAACCATTCTCACCTCAACACTACTACCCCTGTCCTTCAAATTCACCTCCTTTACCTAGTTGAAAACGATTTGAATTCCAAATTAGAAGTGAGCAAACGATGCAACTCTTCATTCAATGTACTTTTGACTAATGTTGGTATTAATACTGATAATCCAACCATCCTAGATCGAGGTAGCATTGGAAACATGAGTGGAAACCACTCACCAAACATATATAAATCATGGGTTCTCGGCATTTGGTGGAAAACCTTTGACTGACCAAGAATAGAAGCTTCAACACTTACAATGGATCCTTCTTGGACGGATATCAAAAGAATACTAAGAAGGAAAGGGGAAAACAAGGTAACACAAGTAGAAATCAAGGTGAATAGATAGGAATAGTTAATTATGGAAATGCCCCAGCGAGTGGAAGTTTTAGAAACACTCAAGCAGTAAGTGTAGGCTTTGGAACTTGAATGTCACCAGTTACGAATAGATGGTTTGCCACATCAATCAAACACATGTTCTAATTCACAATCGATAGTATAATCACCATCAGAAGGCCAAGATGTAGTATTAGAAGCAAGGGACAATACATCTATGGAGATCGAGGGCCAATGATCGAACCATGGAAAAATTAAGGCAGCACTAGAAAATGAATCAAAAGTATAAAAAATTATTTTTGTTGTATATTGAGCTTAGGACAATTTATAAAAATATATAGCAATAGTATGTTTGGAAGCTACAAGGATAAAATTATTTTTGTGGAGATAAACTTCATAGCTCTCTAGACTCTCTATATACAGAGTTGGAATTTTATATCTATGCACTATGTTATTTTTCTTTGGCATGATTTTTTTGTAAATAAAAACCTCTCTAGTTTCCTAAAAAAAAAAAGCTCAACATCATAATATAATATACTATGCAGGGAAGCCTGGAAGATATGCGGGATCAATTCCAGGGACTGTAGGTCGAGTGCAGGCGAATAGAGGATCAGTCGGACTTCAGACATAGAGAATTGCAACAAGAAAACCGAACAATTCGGGAAAACGTGGTTGAGGTTCAAAATCAAATACAGAGAATGGAGCTCAAGCATAACCAAGAATTAGCTATTGTGCTGCGGGGATTAAACCGTAACATGAGGCAGATCGGAGAGCTCAATCAGCTCCCTGGCAACCTTCAGCATCTCGCCCGCTCAGCAGGCACGGATGAATCATGGATCCCCTCCTCCATTCATTCGATGGACAACAACGATCAGCATGTTCCAATGGCCCCGGGATTCTCTAACCGCATCTAGGAAGGAGGAAATCAAGAACAGCAACAAGGGGACACGGCCCAAGCTGAGGAGAACCGTGTGCCATATTGAGACGATGCAGGCCCCTCCCACCCTTAGTCCAAGTTCTTTATGAATTGTAAATTCCAGGTTTTTTTGCATAGTTTCATAGCCATTTTCACATGGCAAGTTTGTAGTGCATACAACACAATGGCCACTCTCCACTCTGGTACAAAAAATCATGCCTGTAACCACGACACTAGTAGGAAGATAGAGCCACAACCAACGCTTTTTTGTAATATGGGCAATTTTTGATAATATACAAAATATCTATTTCTGTTTAAAAAAAATATACTATGCAGGGAAGGGTCTTCATAAAGGAAAATTTATAATATGCCCCTATATTAAGAGGGCAAGGGTTTCCCTTGTGTGACATTGAATATAACAAAATACTTACCTCTATTCCACAAGAAATTAGAGTAGACGAAGATCCATGGAATTGAGATTAAATGATAGATTAGAATATTAGAACATAAATAAAAAGCGTTGTGGGAAGTACGGGAAGAAAGAAGTGGATTGGTGATTGAAGGAACATTTTCTATAGAATCCCTATCATGAAAGCATGTCCCTGATTAGTTCATCCATCTATCGAACATTTCATAATAATAAAAAGGCCTAAAAAATGTTCAAAGAGGTAACTCGGGATCTTACCAAATTGTGTAAAGAGAGCATTGCAACTGTTAGAGATAATGCTTACAGCTATTGTAACTGTGAGTTTCTAGGTTAACTATGAGATAATGCTTACATCTGTTGTAACTGTGAGTTTCTAGGTTAACTATTTTTAGCTAATTAGATCCACTTTCTTACGATCTAGATTGCTAGGAGTCAGTGATCTGCATGCTATATATGTAACCTCCATTTGTCTATTAAGAAATAAAAACCATTCTTTGTCTCTGAATCTTATGCCATGGCTTCCCTCTCGATTTCTAAGTGCAACAACAAACATTGAAACAACTGAAAATTGGAAGCTAAAGGGAATTGTTTAGTAACATAGTGCTTCGAAACGTATTCATCACATCAAGAATAAAAGAAATGACTCAAAGCAATAAACAAGCTCAATCAGCAGTTCAAGAGCATTAAATAAGATCTGGTGTCAAAGAGGATGATCGAGCGACATAATCATGCCTAAATATTGACATCAACACTTCGCATGTATGATTTCGCAGGTAATTAATTTTTATTTTATTTTTCTAATCTCACGCTGCATAGAATAAGATGTAAAAATGGTCATGTCACATCCCTAGCCAATTAGATACTAAATAAATAAAAAATTCATATAATTAAAAACATTTATTTTTCATGTTATAAAGTTAAACGCAGAGAAAAAATTATAATTTGCACAATGAAAACTTCGACGAGCTTTTAAAAATTTTATAATTTTGAAATCATTGGTATACTAAATGGCTTGACCATTGAATGATTTCACATTTTGATATTTTATATAGGATCATTTAATAAAAAGAGGATATGAAAATTTCTAAAAGCTGCCTTTGCAAAAGCTGGAAACTCTAACCTACCCTTTAAACCAAAATAGCAGCACTCACAAAAATGTCGAAGGTTTTTCTTTTGGGTAAGTTCGCATGAACCTCCATGTTTTAAATATAATTGAGATGGCCCTATTCATATTATACTCTTACTCTATAGGCCATTCGACCTTTGCTTTGATACCTTGCACATTGACATCCATTTGTCACCCACAACATAGATAAGCTGAGATAGAACTCCAACCATTACATAGGCGACACCAAACACCCAATGACACCTACCAACCACGTAGAGGTTACTAGCAGGTTGTTTTCTCTAACAGGTTTTTCTCTCGCTGATATTTAAAATTTTGTTTTCAAAATCAGCACCATCCCTGACCCACAACTATTTCATGGTTTTTCTGTTCTTGAGATATCGTAGATGATAAGCATCATATGGATTTGAAACATGTAGTACGGCCAGAAATAAGTAGTTTTTTTTATGTTGCATTCAATATTGTGGCAAGTGTTATATACATCATTAGATCACCTTAATATATACATCGAGATATATTTAACAATATATATACCATCTGTCACAGCATTGAATACTGTGTAGCAAACTGTATATTGCTCGTCTGAACTATACACTCGTCACTAAGTCGTGAATACGTCTTTGATATCGGCTTCAGCACTTCACACGAGGTGTGAATGGAACATTAATGAAATTGTTAGCAAGGTGTATGAATCTGTTAGAAATTAATATTTATGTTTTTTTAATCCAACACAGTCAAGAATAAGATGAAAAATTGTTAAATCACAATCACGTCACACTTCTAACCAATCAAATAGTAAATAAATTGATTTTTAAGATAATTCAAAATCATTATTTTCACTTTATTAAGTTTAACTTTATGAATAATTTTTTTAATTAAGATAACTAATAAAGAGTCAAATTAGTTAACTCCAAACAGATTACAATATATCTTCCACAGGTAGGTATAATACTAAAAATTGTATATAGAAAAAAATATATATATGTATGTGTGACAAAGATAGAGAAAAAATTATATTATAATTTAATTTAAATAACTATGTGGCTATTTTGTTTGAGATAAGAGTTTTTTTCAATTTATATCTATCTTTTCAAGACTTAAATTTTATTTTCATTTTAATTTATTATAAACATCTTATTAAAAAAATAAATTATTATCAAATGTTTTATTTTCTCTAAAATATAATTTTTTTTTGTTATTTATTTAATTAAGTCCTAGTTTGTTCTAGGTTTTGGTTCTTTTTGGGAATATTTTATGTTTATTTTTTTTCGAAATTCAACAAGAAATTATTGGATCAATATATTTGAGTGGTTAATTATGTATAATCCAAGTGCCTTGAGGGTTTTTTAGCACATTGAATTCATTTCTATATTTAAAAATGCAATTAAACAACAGAAAATTGTGATTACGTGCATATTTGTGTCGATTCTGACGAAAAGGGGAAAAATGTAGAACAGTTAGACAACGCCTTCAACTAAATGTCAATTTTTAAAAAAATAGAGAGAATGTATTTTCAATGTAATATTGTTTTTTTAACTTATTTTCCCTTTTTTTCTTTTATAACTTATAATCTCAAAATTAAAGATTTCAATCGGGTCTAGCTAGTGTGGTTGCGGGACGGAGTGTTATTCTCCCCACACAGGTTCTATGCCCATAAAAATGACATGTTGAGCTCATAATGAGTATATTTTTGTAAAGGCTCCGAGTCCACTAAAAAAATCTCAAAATTAAAGATAATACACCTTATCTACCTAATGTAAAACTCTCAAAATTAAATATAATAAACTTTATGTACCTAATGTACAACTCAAGCAAGGGTGACATAAAGATGACAAGTCTTGGCTAAATCATTGGGGAATAAAGGAAGATGACAAGTCTTTTCTAAATCATTGGGGAATAAAGGAATATGGCAAGTCTTGGCTAAATCAATGGGGAATAAAGGAACATGACAAGTCTTGGTTAAATCATTGGGGAATAAAGGAAGAGGTTATGAAAGTCTTTTGTACCTAATGTACAAATCAAGCATGGGTGACATAAAGATGACAAGCCTTGGCTAAATAATTAGGGAATAAAGAAAGATGACAAGTCTTGTCTAAATCATTGGGGAATAAAGGAAGATGACAAGTCTTGGCTAAATCATTAGGGAATAAAGGAAGAGGTTATGCTAGTCTTATGTACCTAATGTATAACTCAATTAGCATGGGTGACATAAAGATGATAAGCCTTGGCTAAATCATTGGGGAATAAAGGAAGAGGTTACACGAGCCTTATGTACCTAATGTACAACTCAAATAATAACAATAATATTAAAAAATTTATTACATCTAAGTTTAAGGATAAATTGTTGTACGATTAAGAATTAGAAGATAAAAGAAATTTAGGATAATGTAAGGAAGTGATCAAACCTAATCTAAAAGATCAAAAGTATCTCTTTGGTTTGACTAGAGTAAAGAAGAAAATCATTGGGGAATAAAGGAAGAAGTTATGCAAGTCTTTTGTACCTAATGTACAAATCAAGCATGGGTGACATAAAGATGACAAGCCTTGGCTAAATCATTGGGGAATAAAGGAAGATGACAAGTCTTGTCTAAATCATTGGGAAATAAAGGAAGATGACAAGTCTTGGATAAATCATTAGGGAATAAAGGAAGAGGTTATGTGAGTCATATGTACCTAATGTACAACTCAAGCATGGGTTACATAAAGATGATAAGCCTTGGCTAAATCATCGGGGAATAAAGGAAGATGTTACATGAGTCTTATGTACCCAATGTACAACTCAAATAATAACAATAATATTAAAAATTGTATTACATCTAAATTTAGGGATAAATTGTTGTACGATAAAGAATTAGAAGGTAAAATAAATTTAGGATACTATAAGGAAGTGATCAACCCTAATCTAAAAGATCAAAAATATCTCTTTGGTTTGACTAGAGTAAAGAATAAAATCCATGTAATACACTCGACCCCCTAAGTACCTTGTAAGGGATGGGGTATTATATTTCCCCTTTCCATCAACCATCTCAAGCCTCATTAAGAGGATATCATCATCTTCTTCTCATCAAGAGCTTTCCAATGACTATATCCATGCTCAAAACCAAGCTCTGGATCAGGAGTTACAACTTCCCAAAGCTTATGAACTTTCACTTGTTGAGTCCATTTAGTGCCACATGGAAACCATGTGGTCCCTCGTCACTCGTACCATACAGAATGGCATTGACGTGGCATCTACTCATTTGAATCCCCAGTCTGACGGTTGGGATCACTTCAGATATTTTCATCTTCATTGGAGTCTTCCCATAAAGGTTAGCATATTCCTAGCACAAAATCCACTTTGATTGACTCTATCTAACCACACACACTCCAACGAATCTAATCTATAGATACAATGACCCTCGAGGTTGGAAACCAACAACCCCAATTATTTTGGAGTCGCCAAATCATGCAAAGGATAACGACCCTTCTCACTCTCATGTTGTTCTTAGCTTACGTGGGAACCTTGAAGATCCATGGTTGAGATTGAATCTCATATGTTCACCAATCTATGGCCCATATCTCCTCTCGGAGTTCTTCGCGTCGTAATCCCCTAGATGCCAAATCATTATGATATGTGGCACCATAGATACTTGTCATGTGTACCCATCACAACACGCTTCGTCATCGTAGGGTACCATGTCTTTCCCAACTAGGTGTTAAAACCTGACCACTCATAGTAAATCTTATCGAATTAATTATCTTATAATATATCAAAATCGCACTTTTGATGTCTTATTTGTTTACTCCTAATAAATTTTAATTAACCCTTATTTAATATAAAATACTAATCATTATTCCATTTTGGCTTAGTTGAGTTCACTGACCTGGTAACATCGAGAAATTACTCTTTCTTTTACCTTAGGAACTCATCATCTCGAGAGGGTTTTGGTGTTAATTAAATATTACTCTTATAATGATTATCTTATAATTTAATTAATTATATTATGTTATAATCTAATTAATTATACTGTGATACACTTATGTTATAATCTAATTAATTATACTATGATACACTTAGGTATTATAATCCTCGTTTAGCATATAAATCACAAGCCTTGGCTTATAAATTTGCACCAAAATTAACATTATATTAACTCAGATAATTCGAACATCCTTCATGCACACATTTCTTCAATAGCTAAACTCTGAAAAGGGATAAGGAATTGTGTTTTCATTTAATGTTTTATTTTATAGTACTTAGTGTTAAATATCTCAAATCATCGCACTTTGAGAATTCCCTCTCTTCTCGTTACTCTGATGGCCAGGTTCCGAAAAGGATAGATTTAATATTTAAAATTAAAATACTTAACATTAGAAATATCCCAGGTCATCGCACTCTAAAGTCTTCATATTTTATTTGTGTGTGCTCGTCTTGTTTGTCTAACAACCAACTCTGAAAAAGAAAAGTTTAATATTATAAAGGTTATATGTATATCGTACACACTCAAGCCATAACTTTGAAATCTTCGGACTCCATTCGTGTGCTCCCACTTCCATCCTTCAATGGTCAAACTCTGAAGAAAAGGATTTAGTGTTTTAATTATTACAATACTCAACAATATCACACCTTAATTCATGGCCCTAAGATCTTCGGAGTCAAATCATGTTTGCTCCTCTCGTTTATCCAATCACCAAACTTCGAAGGAAAAGGAAATTTGGATAATAATATATATGCATATAGAATTCTGTTGAGAAAGATAAGACGATTTATATTTTTCCATGCATTAAAATGTTGATAAATAAAATACCTTAATAATAACTTCTTCGGGAGCGTCAAATGACCTATGCAGAGCATAAATTTGAAACTAAGAGAACCTAGTACAATTCAACCCTTTTCACATAAGGGGAAGACTTCAAATTTCCAATTACTCACACACCAAACAAGAATTTCTAATTTGTAATATAATAGTTTCCAACCTTATTATTCAAATATTAGGACATTTAAATGGTGAATTTGGGAATTTACCATGATTTACCATAATTTACCATTCATTCAAATTTGTCTAGAAAACATAGAAATACACATTTGTATATATAAATTCATGTAAATTATTTGTTTGAATTATTTTCCAAAATATTACATTTCTTGGAAATAAAATCCTTCATGGTAAAACTATATTTTACCAAAAGTTAATAATCTCCTATTGACATACAATTATTTGTTATTTTCAAGGAATAGTTACTATTTCCAAATATTTCCCCTTTGGACATAAATCTACTATGTAATTCCTGGTAAAAATTATTTTCCTGACATACTCATGAAACTTAATTAATCACAATTCATCTAATTCCCAATTTCATTTTTATTTCAAATTAGGAACTTGAATTTTATTTATCCTTATTTCATTATCATGTATTTTAAACACTTTGTCTCTCTTCAATATTTGAGTTATTTTCCTAAGTCCAAAAAGGATTCTGAGCTTTCCTCTAATTCTGAAACTTAGCATATTTTTCCAGACCAACAAAATGGCCAGGGCCAACGGACCAGTCTTCAAATTCATATCAATAATTTCATTCACTATTACCAAATTGTTGTGTGAGGGCTTTAGTGGCTTTGTCCTTTACTAACAACTTAGGGATTTGTTCACATATATTTACTACAGGTGACTGGAAAACACTATGCTCATACTTTGAGTGACAAACAACTGCTAACAACTTCTTTTTCCAAATAGAGACAACTAGAAAACCAACAACATAATATGTTTTCCAAACTTTATTTCAGATTTACGAGCTAGTCAGACAACTAGGGTGAAAATTCTACCATTTGAATAGGATAATAAATTCTACAATTATCTAGCATAGGAAATCCATAGTATTAAATAAACTTTTCATGGCAATAAAAGACACAAAAATTTAGAAATTGCTAGCAACTATTGAAGGGTGTGTCACTTTCCACCCAACCATAGGCATAACTCCTCCCAGTGTTTTCAAAGTTGGCCACCCCCTAGCAAGAGTATGATTCCATGAGAGGAAATTATTTTACTCGACATATGAGAAAAGATGAATGCCACTCTCCTTCACCTACAGGAACTCATCAATCCAAGTCTTCAATCTATCAAGCAAGGGGGATGATATTGCAACATAGCACAAGGGAGGCCTTTCACTGCCTAGCAGTCCCTCAATTCCCTCCCTTCTTATTTCCTTCATGATTTCTCAACTAATCACTAGAATTTTGTATCCTCATTTATCAACCTAATTTGAAGACAACTGGCAATGGTTCATGCACCTAGAAAACACATCTCTTCACTTCTCTTTGTTCTGCTAAGAACTAGAAGAGTTTCTCACACTCCTCTCCACTCAGATTTGGTACTCCAACTAAATTGTGTGTATCCTCTCCCTTTTTCCCATGTTCTTCCTCTTTTATTTCCTTCTACGGCAAGATTTCATGGGTCAAATCCCCAATTTGTGGGTCATATCATAAACTTCCAAATGAGTACCATGTCCATTCTATCATTGATTTCTGAGGAGGACCAACCAACCACCAACTTGATAGTAAATAATTTTTTATGCGGAAGAGGAAAGTTCTGGGTTTGAATTTTTTAATTCAACAGAGAACTGCCTGGAAGGGGTCATACCAACTAGTCATGGTTCCCCTCACCATTCCCTCTCGCGACATCATAATCTGTATAGGAAACACCTTCAGCAATTATTCAACAATTTTCATTTTATTAATAATAGAAATATCCACATTAACTTCTTTAGAAAAGGTTCATCATTTCCCAAAATCCACATACAATTGATCTTTCCATAGTCTTCTAGTAGTAATATAATTATATTTACAAGCTAGGGGAAATATGGGTATTAAAATCCCCTCCCACTTAAAGGAACATTTTCCTCAATGTTATTTGCATCTCAGCAACACCAGCCATGCCCCCGTCTTTCAATTGCTCCAGCAATGTTTTCATTTTTTTTTTCTGGTCCTTTCCCAGAATCTTGGCCTTTGTCACATGCCTACAATAATTTCAAACAAAAAGCATATTAATCACAATTTCATGTAAAAACATTTTATTGTTGTTCAAAACTCAAGAGGAAATATTCATATCAAAACAATACTTATATGCGCAATTCTCCTGATCTAACAATTTCCGCCACTTGTTAAATACAGAATCGCTTCTACTATTATTCTTGTGGAAGCAATTAAACCACGATCACAACCACAATGCACAAAGTGAAATATCAATAATACACAACACAAAAGATTTTCCGGTAAAGCGTAAAGCTAAAAACCCCACTATCATATATTATGTATATCATGAATCATGAAAAAATCTCATACAAAACTCTAATCCAAGAGCTCTCGGTACAATACAATCGTCTCACACTGTCATACACAAATTAGCAAATACATGCGCCAATTTTCGTGTCCAGACAGCCTGCCTCCTCTACACAAACTCTGCAATTCGAATTCTCTCGAACATGCGAATTGCCTCGTTTGCACATGTTGATAAGCATATTCATTGCATGTGTGAACAAATCACAACTGATAGCCAAACTGTCCCTTTCACCTATTATCTCAACTAGATATCCAATGGATTTGCATGCATGTAGTTAACCATGACGAATCTTCAGTTGCATGTGAGTTCACTGATTAACTGAACTCTCACTAGTGCATGTTTAGTTACAACTAGTACAACTGATCTTAACTCACTTAACTACACTAATAATTCTATTACAATTCCAAATCACTCAGTTATGAATGAGATAATAGATTAATATTTATTGTCTAATTTATTTAAGGGAAAAGTAAATTAGACACATGTTTCTTGTTGACTTTTCAACACTCCCTCTCAACAAGAAAGGGATTATCCTTCACCCCAATCCTATCTCTGTGATATTCAAATTTTCTCCTGGTGAGCGCCTTCGTCAGAATGTCTGCATCCTAATCTTCCGTAGAAATGTATTGAAGCAACATGATCTTCTGATGCACACAATCTCTAAGATGATGATACCGAATATCTATATGCTTAGATTTGTCATGAAACACAGGATTAATCAAGAGTTTAATGCAACTCTGATTATCACAATAAATCATTGTCGGATCTAAATGAGAACCAAACAAACCAACCAAGATCTTCCTCATATAGATAGCCACACATGCAGCTTGACTCACTGCCATGTATTCCACTTCCACTGAATTAAGTGCCAGAGATCTCTGTTTTCTGTTTTACCAAGAAACGGCTGTAGATTCGATACTAAAGATCCCCCCTGATGTGCTCTTTTTGTCCTTTGGGCTGCCCGCCCAATCTGCATCCATGAAGCCATGCAACTTCACCTCATCCGTCTGTCTGTACCATAATCCATACTCTGATGTGCCCTTCAGATATCTTAGGACATGCTTACCTGCCTTCCAAAAGAGTTTGGTAGGCTTAGCCATCGCTTAACTTAGCTGGTTAACTGCATAGCAAATGTCTGGTCTCATGTTCACTAAATACATTAGCGAACCCACTAACTCTCGATAAACAGTAGCATCCACTACCTCTCTAGAAGTAGCATCCTCTTTCCTCCAGTTTCCTGGAAGAGGAGTATCCATGGGTTTGCAGCCCTCCATGTGAAACTTACCCAATATCTCTCTTGTATACTTTCCTTGAGACACAAAAAGTTCACCATCTCGCTACCATATTTCCAATCCAAGGAAATAATGAAGAAGGCCCAAATCCTTCATCTCAAACTCCTTTGCAAGGTCCTCCTTGCATGAGTGTATCAGCTGCTCATCACCAGTCAGTATTAAATCATCAACATAAAGCACAATGATTAAAATCTTACCCTCCACCACAATTTGGTATAGGTTTGCATCTACTTCACTTTTGGTGAAGCCCAATCCGGTAAAATAGTTGTCTATTTGAGTGTACCAAGCACGGGGTGCTTTCTTCAGCCCATACAGTGCTCTCTTGAGTCTGCACACATGCGACTCTCTGTCAAAGGTATCAAAACCTTCTAGCTGCTCAATGTACACTTCTTCCTCAATGATCCCATTGAGGAACGTAGTTTTAGCATCCATCTAATGAATGTGCCAGCCCATCTACGCTGAGAGTGTAAGGATGGATCTTATGGAAGAGTACCTTGTGACAGGTGCAAAGGTCTCACCATAATCTATCCCCTTGATCTGTGAGAAGCCCCAAGCCACAAACCTGGCCTTGCATTTCTCCACACTCCCATCAGTAGCTTGCTTTACTTTGTAGATCCATCTTGAACCTACCACTGATTTATCAATCGGTCTTGGGACAATTTCCCATACACTGTTTTTGATAATGGATTCATACTCCTCTACCATAGCATCAACCCAAGTGGGGTCCTGCACTATTTCCTAAAAGGAAGATGGTTCAGTCACAATACATTTGCTCATAAGAGCCATGTATCCAGCAAATCGATCAGGAGACTGTCTCTATCTGCGCTGTGAAATAGGGCTCCTATATTCTGTGCAGCATCTAGTCTCAATCTATCATCTTCCGTGGCAATCCAAATTCTCTCGAACAAGTGAAAATGCAGAGTAGGAGAGAATTCGGATTGTAGTTATTCGGAATAACCCTAACTCGTGTAGGAGTAGTTATCATAGAGAAAAAATATGCTCCTTATGCTGCAAATCAGCATGTAACTTTTATGTTGTAATAAATTCCAAAACAGAATTTCAATCAAGGAGCTTGTGCAGATAATAGATAACTTTTTCCAATGCGGTGGAACTCTTTCTAACATGTTTGTCTTCACCTTGTTATACCAGTACTAGGACTGATATCTAGCGCATCCAGGCCTAGTGTTGTTGCCTACTCTCATACCACTTTGTAAGACACCCGACCCCCTAAGTACCTTTTAGGGGATGGGGTATTAAATTTCCACTTTCCCTCAACCATCTTAAGTCTAATTTAGAGGATGCCATCATCTTTTGATCGTCAAGAGCTTTCCAATGATTGTAGCCATGCTCAAAACTGAGCTTTGGATCAAGAGTTACAACCTCCCAAAGCTTCCAAAATTTCACTTGTTGAGTCTATTTAGTGCCATGCAGTTCCTTGTCACTCACACCATCTGATATGGCACTGACATGGCATCTACTCATTTGACTCCCTAGTCCAACGGGTGGGATCACTTCAGATATTTGCATCTTCATTGAAGTCTTCCCATTGGGGTTAGCAGATTCATAGCATAGAATCCACTATGATCGACTCTATCCGACCACACACACTCTGACGAATCTAATCTATAGATCCAATGACCCTTGAGGTTGGAAACCAATAGCCCGGATTATTTCAGAGTCACCAACTTGCACAAAGGATAATGGCCCTTCTCACTCTTATGTTGTCCTTAGCTTGCGTGGGACCCTTGAAGATCCACGGTTGAGATTGAATCTCACCTCTTCAGTGATCTATGGCCTAGATCTCCTCTCGGAGTTCTTCACTGATCCGGATTATTTTCGGCACGAAATGAGAGCAGAGATATAAAACAGAAATATATAGATATATTACAAGAGATACAATAATATATCATAAATATATCATAGATGCAACCATAAACACAGAGATACAGTAATACACAATTTCTTATGTACAAAGACTATAAAAATACAGAGTGAAAGACTCGCTAGAATGGTGGTAATTTATCTCTGAGAAGAGATGTGACGGATACTCACATTCACAAGAAGATGATTACAATGAGGCTCTAAAGGCCTTTTTAACATAAAGAAAATCCAAAACCCTAACCCTGAAAGATGAAAAGCCAACAGTTTTGTGGACCTCGTTTTGGGTAGTTTGGTGTATCAACTTCTCGGGGACGTAAATTTGGCATACGATCTTCATTTGGGGTGCCCGATAGCTCGTTGGAAGGTATCGTCAATGAGATTCATTTTGGGGGCTCAATGAGAGTCTGTGGCTATCATTGAGGTGCTTGATCCTAAAGAAACTTCATTTAGGCCCTCAAAATGGCCCCAGAAGTTTAGGAACCGAAAACCTGCTAAAAATAGTAAGTTTTCAGAAGATTGTTTTGTGCTAGTTGGAATAGGGGGGTGGCCACCGATATCCACCTGGATAATTCATGTTGTAATCCCCCAGATGCCAAATCATTATGATATGTGGCACCATCGATACTCGGCACGTGGACCCATCACACTAGGCTTCGTCATCATGGGGTACCATGGCTTTCCTAACCAGGTTCTAACACCTTACCACTCTTAGTAAATGATTCAGGTGCAAATTGGTGGCCACCCACCTACTCCCCTGAATCAAAACAGGGGTTTCCACCTTGGCAGTTTTTCTACAATTTTTCGGGTCCTAAAATTCTGGGGTCGTTTTGAGGCCCTAAACAACATTTTTTGGGCTTGACACAGTCACATTGTAGGCTTCAGCCACAGTGTGAGGAAAACATCTGTATTCCTCATATAGACCTTTCCAATGAGCTATTGTGCACCCCAAATGGAGATCGTATGCAAAAGTTACGCCCTTAAGAAGTTGACATATCAACTACCCCATCGGGGCCCGCAAAACTTTGGGCATTTCATCTATTGGGGTTAGGGTTTTGGATTTCATTTATGTTAAAAAGGCCTTTGGAACCTCATTTTACACATAATCTTCTTTCAAATGAGCATATCCATCACATCTCTTCTCAGAGATAAGCTGCCACCATTTTAGGGAGTTCATTCACTCCGTATTTTTACGTTTAGGTCATTAATAAAATTTGTGCATTATTGTATCTCTATGTTTCTCACTATATATATGTGTATTTTATTATTATATTTCCACCTTCATTTCATTCTGAAAATAATCTGGATCAGTGGTATCAAAGCAGGCTACTCCTTATCGTTTCTTAGTGCATGTCCTTGATGAGGTCAGGGTATAGAGAGTTGGGTCTCGAGCTAGTTTCTCTTGAGGACAACCTATCTCACCAACCCAAGTAGCCTCCCATGGTGGAAGAAACGAGAGATGAGGGAGCAATAGATCCCATCAAGTTGTTGATCACGGAAGCCCTCGCGCATCAGAGGAACGAAATGTTGAAGATTTTTTCCCAAATCCTTCAATGATTGTCGACAATAGCATGCGCTTCTTTGTCAAGAAGTCGCTTTGTAGATGTTGCCCCATTCAAGGTATAATTTAATTTTGATATTCTCGTATTTGAAGGTCAGGTCAATGAAGATGATTTGGAAAAATGGTTAAATCTGCTGGAAGGTTTTTTTTTCCTGTTCACAATTTTTTCGACAAAGAAAATATCACCTTTGCACTCCTTAAGGCTCTCTCCCATGTGAAACATTGGTGGGAAACTTATTGGGAGAAAAATTCCACAGAGTCTGGAATATTTGGGTTCGAGCCCAATTGGGATTTTTTATGGATGCGGTCAAGGAGCAATATTACCATGTGGGAAACTATGACAACCAGTACATGAGATGGACCACGTTGCATCAAGAGAGGGGCCAAACATTGTCAAAGTTTACAAATAACTTCCATACCTTGTGCACCAAGTTGGGTATCAAAGACTCTGAATGGCATATGGTTCTAAAATACAACAGGGCTGTACACAGGTACATCCAAACTGAAATTGAATTTATGGGCATTTCATCACTGGGAGTTTCTTATCGATATGTTGTAAAAATCGAACAGAAATTTAAGTAGCAAAACAAGCAGGATTTTAGTTTTTCAAATCTGCAACAACCAAAGTATGGTAAAGGAATCCCTAACTCACAGAAAAATAAACCTCAAGACCACCAGTCCAATCCATCGAAAAAGAAGGGTAACGGGAAGATGAAAAAGGACACTGGGAAGTGGTACGACTTCCACAAAATCCCTTGGCACAACACTGATTAATGTCGCTCAAAATAGTCATTGGTGGTCGAGCTCAAAGAAACAGATTCGAGCCCCAACTCGGACTCTGATTCAAATAGTAACAAAAGGATATAGATAATTGATTCAAAACCCACTGCTATTGTCGCAACCGCAACAATCCAACGAGAAGAACCAGAGGATCCTGAGGAGGGGGAGCGCCTTTTCCATTCACAAATATGGGCCAAGGGGACCCTGCGGCATTTTATTGTTGATAGTGGAAGCCAAAAGAACCTAATCTCAGCAGAGGTCATCAAGCAGTTGGATTTTCCAACAACACCACACCTGCAGCCATACAACATTGAGTGGCTTTTCTAGCTTTGAGATCTTTGTGCCAACCAATAGTGTCACCTTTCCTACAACATCAAGCCCTTCAAGGATGAGGTACTATGTGATGTTCCTCACTGGAAATCTATGATGTTCTGTTAGGACAGCCATATATGTGGAAGTGTCATGATGTTTATGAATCTCGACTCCGTAGCGTCATTGTTACTCTGGGGGGGTGAGCTCTACAGGATACCAAAGGTAGTCCTGACTATGGTCCCGACAAAATAATGTCGCAAAGTAATCTCTCATGTCAGAAAGTTTAGCCTATTCACGATATGGTCAGAAGGTGAACAGAAGGACACTACAACCACTGCAGCCTCGGGCCAATACCTTTCTATCCAGCATAAGCATATTGTAGAAGAGAACAAAAATAGTGTTGTGCCACCTATGGGAGTGCCTCCACACCGCCCAATCCAGCAAAGTTACAACAGAACTCTTCATACTCCTCATATCGCATATTCACCAACAGAGTCCTCCCACACTCGAGAAAATCATGCAGCTAGATCAGTTGAACGGATCCAACCCCTCCAGCAGCAAGTTCATAACAACCTTCAAAAAGCTAAGCAGGACAACTTCTTCTACAAGGCGGGAAGTTCACCAAGGTTCATATTCGGAAAAAACTTCCCCATATTCCATGGGAACTTGAAACAATGGAGACCATTTCTTCCTAATGGGGGAAGAAGAATCCAGGAGGAAATCAGTGGCCACCCACCTATTCCACTGGATCAAGACAGGGGTTTCCACCTTGGAATTTTTTCTACAGATTTTCGAGTTCTAAACTTTTGGGGTTGTTTTGAGGCCCTAGACAATGATTTTTGGGCATGGCACAGTCACACTATAGAATTTAGCCACAATTTGATGAGAACATGTGTATTCCTCGGATATACCTTTCCAACGAGCTATCGTATGCCCCAAATGAAGATCGTATGCAAAAGTTACGCCCTTGGGAAGTTGACGTATCAATTACCCCCATTGGTGCCCGCAAACCTTTTGGAGTTTCATCTTCCGGAGTTAGGGTTTTGGATTTTCTTTATGTTAAAAAGGCCTTTGGAGCCTCATTGTAAACATCATCTTCTTGCGAATGAGCATAGCCATCACATCGCTTCTCATAGATAAGCTCATTCTAGTGAGTTCATTCACTCTGTATTTTTACAATTTCTATACATTTCTGTCATTAATAAAAATTGTGCATTATTTTATCTCTATGTTTCTCGCAATATATATGTGTATTTGCTTATTATATTTCCGCCTTCATTTTGTTCTCAAAATAATTTGGATCAGTAAATCATATTAGATTAATTATCCTATAATATATCAAAATCCCACTTTTGATGTCTTATTTGTTTACTCCTAATAAATGTTAATTAACCCTTATTTAATATAAAATACTAGTCATTATTCCATTTTGTCTTAGTTGAGTTTACCGGCCCAGTAACATCAAGAAATTACTCCTTTTTTTACCTCAGGAACTCCTTGTCCCTAGAAATTTTTTGGTGTTAATTCCCGTTACCACATTGTAAAGTCTCCACCACCACAAATTCACTATATAAAGCTCTAATATCAATTATTTCTTATGCGGAAGCAACTCGTTGAAACCAACAGCGCACACAACTGGCCTTGTGCTATGTGCCGCTACGTTTTCCTAGTGTACGCAACTAGTCTCACACCACGCGCGACAAGTATGTCTTAGCAAATTTGCGCACTCAACCGTCATTGTGTTAGTTGTGTCAATTGTCCCTCAACATGCACGACATTTCTAGCTTCATGTTAGAACCCATACAGTTACTGCTAAAGTTACTTAACAAGAAAGTGACTATAACAACGGAAAGAATTCATAATACAACTACGCGCGCAACAATTCCTATGTCGCACATAGGATCTATCCCATTCGCACGCATGGACTAATACCACTTTGCATGCGTGATTATTCAAGCCTTGCCTCAGAATTCCATAACCGTTACCATGAAATTATATAACAGGAAACACTTAAACTACCATGCTCTACATCTACAACAGTTATGCAGAAGTAACAATATATGCACAACCAATATAATTATGTACCAATTTCATAACATAAACAGCATAAACATTAACATGTTAAACAATATATAAACACATATAAATTGTCATGGCACATGCCCTACATATGCAACAAACATGCAGTTCTACAACATATATAATCCACGCACAAATATATATATATATATATATATATACACACAATTGTAACACATAATATATTTAACGTGTATATGCACATTATTCAAAGAATAATGCACATAAGAAGATACTTGTGTTTTATTGCAATCCACCAACTACGCACGAACTTCAAGCATTCCTCCCAACCATAGACTATGTCGCTCAGAAACTCTCAGCAGCAAGTCACCCTCGAGTTGGAGCTAAAACTCCACCTAGGAAAAGTGTTCCTAAGCCAAGCTAAGGTATATCCATAGTCAAAACACTCAGACAAAGGTGCCAACCCCAGCAAACAAACTACAGTCCCTCATTCCCCACATGCTTGTCCCACCCCAGGAAGTGTGCCCCTTCTCTGCTCAACAATCCTTCGTCTACCCCATTTCCCTTTCAAGGCTTCAGCAACAGGTCAGATAGGAAGTCTCATAGCCCTATAGCTACAACTATGCACCTTGGTAAAATAATTCCCAACAGTTATCTCACCTGGAGAGAATGCTTACAGGCATGACAACCCACTTCTTCGACAAACATGGGCATGAAAACCCACTTCTTCGACAAACACGGGCCTGAAAACCCACTTATTTGACAAACACGGGCCTCACAACCTGCTTCTTCAACAAACATGGACCTGACAACCCACTTCTTCGACAAACACAGGCCTAACAACCCGCTTCTCCAACAAACACGGGCCTGAAAATCCACTTCTTTGACAATCGTGGGCCTGACAACCCACCTCTTCAATAGCACACATGCCTTCCCAAGTACACAGTTATGTGGTGGTAGCAAGTTACATTCAGATACAGATGCCTTCCAGAGGAAAGTTGGTCTGCATGATGAAGGAATGAGAGAAATCCCCCATGAAATACACTAAGGCCCAACAAAATATTTGCATGATTATAACTCGACACTTGTCACCTTAAGAGATAACTTATCTCCACTTGGTGAACCATTCCCATTCCTTTGGAACTAAGAATAAATACATATCCCATAATTATACTTTTGGAAATATTATTAAAATATTATTTTTAAGATTCACACCTCTTTCCCATTCTAGTGGAGTTTATCCCCCCGTCTCTTTTTGTCTGATTGGTCTGCATCCAGTGATATGTTTTATTAATATCTGATTACAATTACATTTTACAAAAATAGGTGCACTGGCCTTTGTCACAATCCAGGATCTCCAACTTAATAACCACATAGGCATTATGGCCTCAATATACATATATACAAAGGCTCTTCATCCCAAAAATATCTTGGCTACATACACGGTCTAGTGCGCACTTTGAAGCGATCCTCGTGCACTTACCCAGGTGCACGCAAAGCTATGAAATGGCATGAAATCTTCCCTTGGTTTGCATGCACAAAAATCCTCACGCACTTACTCAAGTGCACATAAAGTTATGAAATGGGAACACACTCTTTCATTGGTTCATGCACGCTTAAATGTACCCAAAACTCGTGCGTCACGGCTCACCATCCTATATATAATCACATTTACATTACAATTGGGGATCATCCTATGGTATTAAAAAATTCCTAGAGTTCCACCTGGCCATAGGGTATGCTCTGAAGTATTCTATTAGTGAACAAGAAAAGGAAAACTTGATGTTGAAAAGAGAGAATAAAGGAATTAGAAGATGCTTTGCTCCCAAAACCCTTATTTGTTGAATCAGTATATACTATTAGGCCAATTGATATTTATGAAGATGCACCAAAATCAAGTTCAAGACTAAAAGGAGCTTCAAGTTTACTAACAACCATTAGAAAATATGTTGCAGACAACATAAACAAAAGAATTACTCTAATCCTTGACGATTGGGAATTGGCTACTAGTTCAACTAGTGTTTCTGTGAGGATTTCAAATCTTAAAGAATATATTCAAAAGGACTTACCGAATGATGAGTATTTCTACAAGGAAACTATCAACACATTAGTGATAGAGTATCAAATAGGAATGATTCCCATAGGTGGGAACAAAATCTTCCATCCAAGGTTCAACTCAAACAAATAAATGCATGTTGGTCAAGAAAAAATAAATGTTCGGGAAATGATTACTCAATGTGATGCCATTAATTCAAAAAGAAGTGAGTTATTTTTTAAGCTTGTTGAGGTAGTGAAGGAGATGGAGGGTCCACATTTAAAAATGGACACTATATTTCTCACAAAGGATCAAATGCAAGAATATCTAGATGCTCTTAAAATTGCATGGGAAAATGAATTTAATGACCTAACTGGATTTTTGCAAGAGGAGGTTGAAAAGTGGTTAATCCACTACATTAACAAAAATGAAGATCAAATAGATATAATCCATTAGTTAGGTTTTGGATTAAAGGATATCAAACAGGAGTTGTTTTATCTCAAGATCAAGCTTGAGTTAATGGTTGCACCAATGCAAGAGTATATCGAACAATGTTTAAAGAATAAATGACCCTAAGCCTCAAGAAGCAGTTACAACCATTAGGGTACCTTCAACCGAACAACATATAAAGAAAGATTTGGGAAGAAAATGAAAGAGTTTTTTCTAGCATACTAAGTAGGGTACCTTCAACCGAACAACATATAAAGAAATCTTTAGGAAGAAAATGAAGGAGTTTTTTCTAGCATAGTAAGTAGAGTAACCATTTCATTAAGCTTTGACCTTCTTTGATTCCTCTTAGTTAGCAGTCATCAAAACTTTCTTTTTCATATTCTGTGAATATGAAATGTTGATTCTTAATTGTGCCTTCTCTTTTCTTCCAGGTCTTTTCATCTATTATATGGTCCACGAGATCCCCATCCCGGTCCATTTGGACGAATTCATTTCATTTTTTTGATATTATAAAATCTTTTGAACACTTTTATATTTAAAGCTCCCAAAGAACTATTTGGCGCACATAGATAGTGATTTCTTAGACTTTCAGTTTTAAGCATGAGATTTCAAGTGTGTGTCTATCAAATCCCTTATGAGTTTTAATTGAAAGATCATGTTAAGTTCTCTCCATATGTGGTCTTTAACTTTCATCTTGCCAAATGATATGTCCTACTTTACTTTATGCTATGATGTAAATCATGTGTTTTGAGAATCCTCATTTTACTCTTTTATAATTGTGTATAATAGTTACCATTGTGAATATTCATTTTTGAACAATCCTGGTCCTTTCTTAGGCATCTTATGTATTATATTTATTAAAGAGGAGTACCACCTATCTAAAAACAAAGAAGGATTTATCCTTGTAATGTTATCTCCAAGACCTTGAACAATCTTAGAGATCAACATTTTTGGTGACTATACTAGGGATAAATCAAAACAAAAGGTTGGTTTCACATACCAAGAAAGTTGAATGACTCGTCAAAATATAAAACAACCCCAAATATTGATTGGACTAGAAGATCAAAGAAGTATCTTGAACCAATTATATAACATGGCTTTGTCTACAACAAACAATCAAGAGGAGCTCGAATGTACTTGGAAACCCTTGTCTCAACAAGAAGAGGTTGTTGAAGTTCAAAGACAAAGAAGACATCGATAAAATCTTGAAATTAGAATGATATGAAGGACCCTTAATGCTTCTGAAATTCTTCAAGAAACTCAACTATAAAGTCCTACATCACAAGCTTAGTGATCCGGATTTTATGAGCAGAATGAAATGACTACAGATTATTAACAGATGCTTAACATAGAATAACAGAGATACATTAAAATTGGTTTTCTATTCAATAAGGAAATAAGCTGAAACTGTAAAATGCAACAGAAAACAAGCTTGGTGGAATGGTGGCGGCTTATCTCTGAGAAGAGATGTGACGGTTGATCTCATTCGCAAGAAGATGATTACAATGAGGCTCTGAAAGCCTTTTTACAATAAACAAGAGTGTCAAAAACCTTAGACATCCAAAAACCTAACCCTAGGAGATAAAGCGCCAAAAGTCATGTGGGCCCCATTTGGGTAAGTCAGTACATCAACTTCTCGTGGTCGTAACTTTTGCATACAATATTCGTATTAGGCATACGATATCCTGTGGAAAGATCTATCCAAGGACTACAATTGTTGCCCAAAATTTCAAGATGAACTTTTGTGACCGCAACATACCCAAAAAAACATCGTTTAGGGCCTCAAAACGGCTCCGAAAGTTCAGGACCCGAAAAACTGCTAAAAATAGTAAATTACCAAAATTGTCAGAAAGTTGTTTTGAGCCAGCTGGAAAGGGTGGGTGGTCACACCGATATCCACCTGGATTACTTAGGTTGTAGTATCAATGGGAGACTGTGGAGAGAAAAGAAATGAAATTCCCAATGATTATAGAAGGGGAAATGACAGACGAAGAAACCAAAGGAAAATACCAAGATCTAGTCCTCTCAACTTGCATAGTGAGCAACATCAGTTATCCAACATTTCTCAAGCCTGGGTTATTTTTGTTTTATGGGTGATATAAATATGGATACAAAAAATAATTTAGATTAGTTTCTCACCATTTGTGACATTCATTTGATTGAGCATGATGATGTAATGGTGAAAGTTTTTCTCCAAACTCTAATAAGTCCAACATATGGCTAGTACCTTTCACTCCCAATAGAATCTATTGGTTCTTTTGATGATATGGAAGATGTATTGATGGCCATATATCCTTAGCATGTTGCATATCATACTCTCCTTACATAGTTCACTCAAATTCATCTTGAGAAAAATGAATGAATCAAAGATTTCAATTTATGTTTTTTTAAGATTTTACAGCAAATTCCAAAAGAATAGTGCCCAAATGAGCCAGTCATCTTTGGGCGCTAAAAAAATACAATGCCATCAAATGTAAAATATGCAATAAAATATTCACAAATTACAACATTGGATGAAGAAACGAGGTAAGAAACTAAGATGGATGAAGAAATGTTGGATAATAATGTTAACCCATAAATTATTCTTGGACGAGTTCAAAGACAAATGTTAAGTTTGTCTGTATCATCTCAGGTTCCTTCTTCATATGGATTTGTTGAGGAATGAGGTGTTGGAAGGGGAATTTTTCAAGGACAACCCCCAAATGTAAGTAACATTCTTACTCCTGAAGATGTTCAAAGGACTCACCAAGATGTAGAGATAGCACAACTGAATCGAATAATTTGAAAAATGCAAAACAAAATAATTCATTTGAAAAGAAATGATAATGTTGTTCCACAACCTCGGGATGCATGGCCTATACCACCAAAATTTAGAGATAGAGTTGATCAAAGTCAAAGAAACAAAGAAAATAGGCCCAGAGCACTCTGAGTTCCAAATCCAAATGTTGTTGTATTAGAATAAATTGTTAAAGAATATCCTTTTGAAGAGAATGAAGAATTTGATCAAATAACAATCAATGACCAAAATGAAGCATTAGAATCTATTCAAATGGAAGAGAATTCATTGTCTCTAGTTCAAGAAAATTTTGTTGAACAAGAGGAGTATGAGCAAGAAAATGTTGTCCAAACAAGGAGTCAAGTAAACAAGTTCAAATCTAGAAATCAATTGGACAAAGAAAGAGAAAAAAACAATATTCTGGAGTCAACCAATTCATCATTCGGTTGTAAATCAATCTCAACGGTCATCACGGATGACTTATAATGTAGTTGATGAACTTACTAAACTTCATATTACTCTACCATTCCCAGAGGTAGTCAAGATGCCACAAAAAAAAGATAATCTTCTTAGAATCTTGGACGATACATGTTCACCCAGTTCCAGGATAGAAGCAGTTGTTGTAAATAGCAAACAACAACAAAATTATATACCAACAATACCAAGAGGTAAAGTTCTACCTGTTTACATATCATTTTAAAATGATGATTTTGCATTACACAAATGCTTGATTGATAGTGCAGCTACATCCAATATTATGTTGTTATCCATAATGGAAGCTCTAGGATTGGAATGCACAAAATATTAAGAAACGAGAGAAAGTATCTATGAAATTGATTCCAGAAAAGTGCCTACCTATGTGGAAATCAAATATTTATGTGCCCAGATAAGCTTAGCACCCCATATTACAACGGTTTTCACTATAATAGTGGTTGGTCTTCCAGTTGTGTATGGTATGGCCTTTGGTTGATATTGGTGCTCTATGATTAGAGTATATATCAAGAATGGTGGGAGTTGCATGATGTTTCCAAACAAGGATGGGAATCTGATTAAAGTGACACAAGAACAAAGAAGGCTTGTATCATTCAAGAAGAACAGAGCCGAAATGATGCAAAATTGTGTTGATTTTGGGTTGGAAAGTATAATCTTTTCAATATGGAAAAAAAATCAATTTTGTTAAACAATCGACAAATGATACTTTTTAAGGATTTTGGGAAAATGTCATTTGATGGCGTTTGTTATAAATATGGCATTGGAGTTGGTATTGTTTTGAAAATTCCACAATATTGTGTTTATCCACATGCATTAAGACTTGAGTTTCCATGAACAAACAATGAAGTTGAATATGAGGCTTTGATTCAAGGATTAACCTTGGCACTTCAAATGCAAATCAATGATTTGGTAGTATTTGGAGATTCTGAGTTGGGCATAAACCATGTTAGGAAAATATATAAGATCAAGAAGGAAAAGTTGAAACTATGTGCAAGAAGGGTCTGGGATATTATTGAGTCATTCAATTTCTTTAATATATTTTTTTTTACTCAAGATAAAAATAAAAAATCAAACTCGTTAGCAGTTGCAACCTCTCTTTTCAATCCAAGTGATTCTCAAACTACTAATACCTTTCATGTCAAAACTTTCTTCTATCCATTAATACCAAACAACAAAGGATATTGGAAAGTGTTTGAGAATTATGAACATATTGTAAATTTCCTCTCAAATTTACAACCAACATTATCAAATATTCCAATCAATGAAGAAATACAAACCTACATTAAAGATTGAGAAACTCATCAAAAGGAAACTTAAGAGCCAAGTTGTGAATTTCTCCAAAAAACTATGTTATCCTTGAGTCACTCTTCATAAGGGATGATCAAATCAAGAAAAAGAACATAGTTGGTGAGTCTTCCCTTAGAAAGGTTCAAGAAACCCAGAAAATCAATATTTCTACATTTGAAGCTATAAAGTACATAAATAAGTGTACTAGTTGTACTATTAAATAAATTGAATAGTACACTCTCCTCTTTCAATAATTTCATAATGATTTTGCATCGACCTATGATGATTTGAAGGAATATGACAATTCCATCTTTCGACATACCATACCACTCAAAGAATGTTCCAAACCTTTTAGGAAAAAATTGAGAGTGATCAATCGAAAGTTGAAACCCCTTGTAAAACTGGAACTTGAAAAGTTGAAAAAGGCTGGCATAATGTTCTCAATCAGACATTTAGAATGCATATCCAATCGAAAGAAGAATGGTGAAATTCAGCTTTGTGTGAATTTTTGTGATCTTAATCGAGCAAGTGCTAAGGATAATTACCCACTTCCTAACATGAAATAAGTGCATTAGTTTATTGTTTTATTTGTGAAATAAGTGAAATAAGGATAATTACCCACTTTAATCAAACCACATTAAAATTTGATTATGTAGTTGCATCCGTGTTATCAAAATAAATGAGGAGGAAAACAATGGATAGTCAGAGAATAGATGCCTTATTTGTAAGAGGATGTTCCCTTGATAGAAATAAAAATAAGTCCTTGAGTGGGAGATCTAAATCTTGAGGAAATCCTTAAGGAAATGTTGAAATGTGGTAAAACTAGGCATTATAAGAAGGATTGTATATCTAAAAGTGTTGAGAGAGGGAAGGGATCTGATGAATGTTATAGTCCAAAATTCCTTATCTGTGCATACAAGACATTGGCCCTTCCTTTTGCATACTTTTCCAAAACACTATTGAGGCTTCCTCTTAAAAAACCATTTTTTGGAGAGTGTAAGTGCTCTGTTGAACTAATATCCCGCGTACACACTTGTGTTGCATTCTAGTTAGCCCATGTACATGTTGATTAAGGTTGGTTTTCATTGATGTCAACCTTTGAAGAAAGCCCCATAGCACAAAGGTTTGGGTAATGGACCCAATATTGTTTGATTTAAATATGACTCATTATTGTTTTTTCATGGTTGATAAGAAGTAAATATGGAAGAACTCCAAAGTGGTCCCCTTATGGTGAAAGCCCTCACGAGAAGACGCTTTGCGGAGTAAGAGAACCCATGATTAATTGTAGAATAATGAGATGAAGGACAGTGAATTTTTCAGGGAAACTATCCTAGATGGATATTGCTTATCATGCCATTTTCAGTGGTATGTAGAACATTACATAACTCCTCAAGGTTAGAGAGTTATGACCATGTGAAGTTGGAGAACCCAGCTTTGGGTAATGGACCCAAGTTTGTTTGATGGATAACAGTATGATTTTTCCTATATTTGAAGGTAATACTATTCTAGATGGATAGTACATGTCATTCCACTTCTTTTGGTATGTGGAATGTCACATAACTCCTCACAGTTTGAGATTTATGGCCTTACGAAGTTGGAGGACCTTCATATGTCATCTAGAAGCCCCAAAAGGTCAAAGTAGTCAAAGTGGTTTAAGAGATTTTAAAAGGTAAATAATAAAGTGAAGTGATGAGTGTATTATAATTCAAAGTGAATACAAAATAAATTATTTCAATAATAANAATTTAATGGAGAAATTAGAAATGGGTTAACCCTAAAATAAGGAAAGTGGGCCAAGTGACCTAGAAGATGTTTTTAAGGAAGCTATTTTGAGAGTATAAATAAGAGGAAAGGATCTCTCATTTTAAGAACACTTGAGCATATTGAATATCTATAGGTTTCTGATTTAACCAAGGATATCTAAGCCAAATTTCTGAGGGGAGGTGAAGAAAAGAAGGCCGAAATGCAAGGAAGGATAAATTCTTTTGATGGTGCTTTATAAGGTATGTTATTTACAGGCCATCTCACCATTTTCGCTATAACTTTTTCTCTATAATGATTCAGATTGTGAAATTTCTATGCCATTGAGAAAACATACCCAAGTATCTGTGGTAAAAAATTCATCTTGTGTTTCATTTTATTTTTGGAGTACACTCCGTGAAAAATAGGGTTTGTGGCTAGTCCTGAAACTAGTCAAAACCAGGTGTTTCGGGTAAAAACGTCATAACTTCTTCATAATAGATCCAAATTTAGTGAGACAAAATGTGTTGGTTAGGGTACAGTCTGTAGTATGTTTTGTAATAGTTTTAGATCAATTCAACTAATATTTCATGCAC
>JASDQU010588538.1:15023-42451 GCA_032191745.1 Picea mariana
TATGGCACAATGGAAGACTTTATAGCTGCTTTTGAGCGATTGGCTTTCCATGCAGAGGGCATGCCTAATGATTTTTTCTAAGAATGTTTTATCAGTGGCCTCAAGGATGAGATTCATTCCCATGTCCTCATGGCTCGGCCTCAGAGTTGGGTGGACGCTACTAAAAGAGCTAAGGAAGAACAATAGGTTGTCTCTTCTCAAAACCAAAAACCCTCCTTTATTCCTCGCACTAAACTAGTCACTCCCACTCCTCCTTCTACTCCACTAAAGATCCACAAATTGATCAGGGCATAAATGGATGAACGCCAACTCAAAGGAATTTGTTATAATTGTGATGAAAAATATTTTCCTAGGCACAAGTGTAAGGAACACAATATTTTTATGGCCATCTCAGAGGATGTTTCGGAAGACGATGTTTAGGCTCCCCTTGTGGCCATGTCACCTGAACCCACTGACATGACCCCTCCCTCAGACCCTCCTGAAGTAGAAGCGATCATTTCCCTAAATGATCTCACTGGATTCTCTGATCCCCAAACCCTCAAGCTAATTGGTTATATTGAGCATAGGAAGGTCATTATTCTTGTTGATAGTGGAAGCACCTATAATTTTATTCATTGCCACATTGCCCAAGAAACTAATTTCTATATGTGTGTCGTCAATAATTTTCAAATCATGATTTCCAATGGTGGGTCCATGAAATGTGGATGGCATTTTGAAAATTTGCATCTCCAAATTGGTCGGTACCATGTGAAAACTCATATGTATGCTATCGACATGGGTGGTTGTGGCATTGTGTTGGGAACATAATAGCTAAGGACTTTGGGTCCCATTCTCATAGATTTTAAGGAATTAACCATGAAATTCGACCAGGAGGGCCAACAATATAAGTTCCAAAGCATCACCGTTGGTTCCCCAGAGATCATCAGTTCCCATCGCATGGGAAAGATACTCAAAAATGGTCATTATGGAATTATTGCACAACTCCATGCCATCCAATCCACTGAGACACTCTCTGTGTCGTTAGACCTCCAATCCATCCTCTCTAAACATCAAGTGGTTTTTTCCACTCCCCAGGGACTCCCTCCTTCATTTGGTGTTCATGATCATTCGATTCCCCTTTTCCCTGGAATCCTTCCTCCCAATAATCATCCCTATCATCATCCATTTTCCCAAAAAAAATAAATTGAGAAAATTGTTTAAGAATTTCTCAAAGAAGGTGTTATCTTCCCTAGTACGAGCCCCTACTCTTCTCCTGTGGTCATGGTCCTTAATAAATAAGGTTCTTGGCACATGTGTCCTGACTTTTGCACCCTCAACAAACTCACCATTATAGACAAATTTCCAATTTTTGTCACTGATGACCTCTTGGATGAATTGAGTGGTGCCCAGTTCTTTACTAAACTTGATCTTTATTCTGGATACCACCAGATACACATGCATGACGTAGACATTCCTAAGACTGCATTTAGAACTCATGGGGGCCACTATGAGTTTTTGGTCATGCCCTTTGGCTTGTGTAATGCTCCCTCCACTTTCCAAATCCTCATGAATCATGTCTTCCATCCCTTTATCCATCATTTTGCCTTAGTTTTCTTTGATGATATCCTCATCTATAGTAAAACCTGGACAACCCATCATTCTCATGTGGATCGAGTTCTTCATCTAATCTCTTAGCACCAACTCTTCCTCAAACAATCGAAATGTGATTTTGGTGCCTCGAAAGTCAAGTACTTGGGTCATCTTGTTGGCAAGGCCGGGTGGATCCTAAAAATATTGAAGCTATTCAAGATTGGCCTCACCCAAAGACTCTCAAAATCTTGCAAAATCTTATGTGGATTTCTGGGTTTAACAAGTTATTATCGCAAGTTTGTTAATAATTATGGAAAGATTGTGGCACCTCTCACTGCTCTCCTTAAAAAGAATTCTTTCACTTGGACTCTTGCACTTGCTCAGGCCTTTCAAACCTTGAATATGGCCATGTGCACAACTACAGTCCTGGCCCTTCCTAATTTCACAAATACCTTTGTCCTAGAATGTGACGCTTCAGGGAAAGGAATTGGAGAAATCCTTATGTAAGAGGGTTGACCTTTGGCATTTACCAGCAAACAATTGTCAGATCAAAATTTGGGCAAATCAATCTATAAAGAGGAAATGTTGGCTATTCTACAAGTAGTGGATCTTTGGCGCCCTTATCTATTGGGGAAACACTTCCAAATTAAGACAGATCATCAAAGCCTCAAGTATTTTTTGGAATAATGTCTTTCCTCCCCAAAGAAACAAAAATGGGTGACTAAGCTCTTTCGATATGATTATGAGATCATTTACAAGAAATAAAAAGACAATGTGGTTGTTGATGCACTTTCCAGAAAATATGAAGATGAAGAGTCCCTTTTTTATCTCTCCTTCATTGTACCCGATTGGCTCCAATTTGTTTGTCAGGAATCGCTATGCAATCCCACAATTCCACCTATGATACAAAAATTGTAGGCCAATTCTCCAGTTTCCCCAGGTTACTCTTGGCACAATGATGAATTGTGATACAAAGGTTGTTTGTATTTAAGTAAATAGTCAAAACTTAAATCCACGATACTTTCTGAGCTTCATGCTACACCCATTGTTTGGAACTCAGGGTTTACCAAAACCTATGACCGGGTCAAACATTCTTTTTTGGGGGATGGTATGAAACATAACGTTTGCAATTTTGTGGAAGAATGTGATGTTTGTCAACGTAACAAGGGTGAAGCCACCAAATCTCCTCGCACACTACAACCACTTCCAATAGAACCTGCTATTTGGAGGGGTATCTCTATGGATTTTATTTTAGGATTTCCTAAATCGAGCAATAAATCAGTCATCATGGTGGTAGTTGATCATCTTTCCAAGTATGCTCATTTCAGTTCTCTTCAACACCCATTTACAGCCTCCATTGTGGCTCAAATTTTCATGGATCGGGTTTTCAAGCTTCATGGCATGCCTCATTCTATTGTTTCTGATTGTGACCCAACTTTCACTAGCAATTTTTCACAAGAACTGTTCAAGCTACATAGCACCCAATTGCATCTCCTCATAGCTTATCATCCCCAGACTGATGGTCAAACTAAATTCATCAACAAGTGTTTGGAAACATATTTGAGGTGTTTTGCATCAGAAAAGAAAAATCAGTGGACTCAATGGTTACCACTAGCTGAATGGTGGTACAACACTTCTTACCATACATCTGCATGCATGACTCCTTTCGAAGTGGTCTATGGACAAAATCCACCTTCAGTTCTCTCATACCTTCCAGGTGTCTCGAAGGTCTTGGCAGTTGACCAAACGCTTATAGTTTGAGAGGCTATTCTTCATACCCTCAAAGATAATTTGGTCATGGCCCAGAATCACATGAAACAACAAACAGATCAAGGTCATTTTGAACATCAATTTGCAGAAGGATATCAGGTACTTCTTCGACTGCAACCTTATAAGCAAAATTCCCTCAAGTATGACCATTGTTAGAAACTGGCACCCAAATTTTTTGGTCCTTATACCATTCTCAATCGTGTGGGACAGGTGGGCTATCAGTTATCTTTTCCCATTCATTCTAAGTTTCATCTTGTTTTTCATGTTTCTTGCTTAAAGAAGGTGATTGGAACTAAGTGTCAAACTCAAACCAACCTTCCCAAGTTGGGCGAAGAAGGCTCCATTTGGCTACAACCACAAGAAGTTTTGGACCAGCATGAGCATCGTTTACGTCAGTGCACCATCAAGGAAGTGTTAGTCCAGTGGAAAGATATAACTACAACATATGCCACTTGGGAACCAACTACCATTCTGCAGCAATTCCCTCATCTCAAGCCTTGAGGACATCACTGTTTTTAAGGGGGAGGATATGTTAGGGACCTAACCCCTCACATAGGTAGAATAATAGTTTTCCATGTAATAAAGGTAAATATTAATAATGCCTAGAAATAAGGAGGAATAAGTCAAATGTAAGAAGACCTAATAGAATATTCCTCTTCTAGAAGGATATTCCTCTAGATTGTTCTTTTGGATAGACATATTTAGTATAAATAGGAGTAGAGAATATGAGAAGTTTTGTCTTGGATATTATTGTAATAGAGCTCTGCTCTTCTAGAGGTTTCTCCCTCGAAGAGGCAAGTGAAAATTTCTCTCAGTAATTAAAGTGATCTCTCTAGTGTTATTCTAGTATTATTGTGGTGTTGTTATGGTTATATCATTGTTTATCTACCATTTCTAGCTAATTATTTATGTTTTGCATATTATTTTATATCTGAAATATTACAACATCGCAGACTTATGTCAATGTTACATTTCCTAAGTCTAATCATCCATTATGCTTTTGTCCAAGGGAATTTTTATCCAACCTGAGTCGACCATTATGCAGTTTGTCTCTTAACTTTCATGAATTGGCCATCATGTGAGTTGAGTCAAGTCCTTATTCAAAATCGACGAAGTTTTGTGCTTGGTGATCAAGATCCTCCATTCTTTCCATGATATCATGTCGAAGACCTCATAGTAGTGAGTCTTACACTCCTATTTTACTCCTACCTAACAATTTGAAGATCTTTAAGTTGTTGCTCAAGCTATGAAGTCCTCATCTCCAACCACAGGCATTGATGCATCTTGATGATGCATATCATATTGTACTTGAATATCATCAAATGATTTTGAGATGTAGATATGTTGTGTATTGCTCGCAAATACACTTTTTATAGACATTTATCTCTGACATGGATCTACATTGTACTTGATTGGTAGCCATTATTAGTTCATCCCAAGCATGGTTATGCCCACCTCAAAGATATTATTATTGTTTTTCATATGGAGACCTCCTGAACTCTGGTCTCAGGCTCACTTGACTATGTGCCTTCCCACTAGTAAAGATATTGTAATGTATTTTGGCCATCATTTTCTCTTTTGACCTCACACATTAGGGGGCATATCTTATAGCTCTAAAATATCCTATCTGTGCATACATGGCATTGGCCTTTCTACTTGCACAATTTTCCAAACTATTGATGAGGATCTCTCTTTAAAAAAACATTTTTTGGAGCATGTATGCGTCCTGCTGCACTACTTCCCGCATATATATGCTAGCTACATACTAGAAAACCTGGGTACATACGCTATATGCATACCAAAAAACCTGCATTTACCTCCAAAAGTTCCAAAAATTAAAAAGTTGCAAGGAATTTGGTAGAGTTTATGGGCTATCGAGGGTTTCCCAACCAATTCACCCATTGTAGCCCATCCCAAAACAAAATAACCATCCTTTTGTCATATAAAAGGATGTCTTGGGGTCCCATTCCATCATCAATCATTAGAACAGAAAAACTCTGCCAAAATCCCTTCCCCCTCTTATTCTAAATATTGCAGCCCTTTCTTATATTTAGCCTCAGTATTACCTCTCTATCCCTGTCTCCTATAAAATCCCTTCCCTTTTCCTAAAGTGATGAGTTGATTGTGAGAGAAGGATTTGGGATGATGCACTTGGAGAAACATTAAGACGATCCCGAACCTAGTTCACAGAGTGTCAACCACTGAAGGTTGTAACTTTTAATCTACATATTGAACAAAAGAATCATTTTCTTGTCCCAAATAGTATGTGTTTGTGCTTTTCATTTGATTTATGCATAATGGTTTATATCTAACCCTCATTTTGATTAGTAGAGATAGGATATTTGTATCATTGTTTGCCTAAGTGTTCTTTTAGGTTATCTTTGGGAGGAGACCAGCAGCCTGGGAAGCTACAAAGGTGGAGGAAGTCTACATCGAATGTTAGGACCAAAGGTACTACTTTTGACCTACTTTCTTATCTCTTTTTGTTCATCTATTTAGAATGTTTGGGGTAGTTTAATAATAGGAGTGTATTTTAAGGGATATCATATATCTACTTGTAATTTTACCCTGGTATAGTAATAGGGGTATTTTCCCCGCTATCAGTTGGATTACCCTTGGAATGATCTCTATCACAGTTTCTAATTTTTTCCACAATAACCTAGTTGCTCTGACTAGTATCTTGTTGGATCAATAGATTTTTTGGATGAGCATTTTTTCACCATATTCACATACAATCCTTAGCATGGTTACATTCTAATTTATTCACAACCATGAAGTTGAGTCCCCATGAATCATATGTAAATAACATATTGGAAATCCACCTTTGTCTTTCCAAAATTGCATCCATAATGCATATGTGTAAGTCTGTCATCTAGGGCATGCTCCTCTTGGTGGGACTTGGAATAAAAAAAATAATACTACTTACTCCTTAGCTAGTTACTTTAGTTTTCAACCCAGGGCTCATACAAAATTTAGAGGTTTTGTGCAAAGTATATGCATAGTGCACTGACAACAACCTAGGTCTGAAACTGGTCAAGGGTCTTAATGCATGAAATTTGATAGTAAAATGTGCAGGAAATTTGAATTGCATGAAAAAATTAAGCTACTTGAATGAATGGAAGCACACCAAATGAAAGAGAATTGTTGGCCCTCGACCAAGTTTTGAGAGAACATTGGTCATGCTTGACCATTTTTGGGACTTCAACAGGTTGGTCGAAGATGGAGCACCCAGGCGGAGCTGAGAACGTGGGATCTCACTCGTTTTGTGGGATTTTTGGCTTTTTAGGATTTATGTAACGGGTATGGGATGTCGTCCCATGGGTTTACCCATGTTTAGGCCTCATTGTAAATGTATAAATATATAGCTAAGTGATGTAAGAAGAGGTGTAAGTGCAAGAGAATGTAAGTTACTTGTGATCGGCTTAGTGCAAGAGAATGTAAGTCGTTTTGTGCACAGACATTGTATGTAAGGCTTTGTGCTATTGAGGAGTTGGATCTGTGCCTTGACTTGGTTTTGGAGGAAGGTGGATCTAGTGCGCTGTGCGCAGATCACCTTTCCAATGCGAAGTTGAGCTCTATGGATTTGTGCACAGGAGAAGAAGAATGTAGAAATCTTGAAGACTAATAAAGAAGAAGAAGAGTTGGTGGACGTAGCCCCACACTGGGGTGAATCGCTTATATCCTGTGTTGATGTGCTTTGTGCAACATTGTTCATATTGTTTATGTATTTATCTGCTTAGTGCATAGATCTTGGTGTATGATAGATAGATCTATGGATTCTTAGTGCTTATGTATGATGAATGCTAGATCTGAGTTGATGCTATGTGCCAAATTATTGGATGTGCTTAATCTTGATTATTATTGCATTGATCTATAATAAGGGTTTAACCTGTGATGTGAATAAAGGTTCAAGAACTAATGCATGTTATTGGCTAAGTTCTATGTTAAGTTTTGTAATCACAGATCTATGTCCCAGCTAGGTTGTAGACACCTGAGTCCTGGAACCCCCCTGCCTCTACCTCGGGTGAGACTTGATCTTCTTCACAGGTGTTTCCAAAAGGGTCGGTAGTTAGGGTTTTATGGGTGCGTTGTTGAATCGTTGAACCCTGGGTCTGCCCCTGTGCCAACAAATGGTTTCGTTGTCGGAACCTGAAACTGTGATTGCTGGGAACTAGAGAAAAGAGAAAGCTCTATGTGTAGATCTGTTGTTGTAGTGCGTAGTATTCTACTTGACTTGTGAAGCTCTATGCTAAGAGAGAAATCCAATATGAAGAAAATAGGTAATATCTTAAAGCTTTGTGCTCTGGTAAAGGTAAGATAAGTGGAAATTTTTTCTTCGGAAGTATGAATCTAGGTATGTTTGATAGATTTTGTCCTAGTATGAAAACTAGGGCATAGTTAGAAGAAAGAATGAATCTGAATAAATTGGATAGAGATAGTGAAAGATATGTCATTCCTATGCATAGAAAGAGTTTTTGGACTAACAAGTGGATGCAGGAACCTAGAAAGAATTTTTGTAGAATGCAGGTCCATCATTGTGATCCCAGTGTGCAGTACAGGAAAGGTTGGGGATCGTTTTAAATAAAGAGAGGATTGACACTGTGTCATAATTGCAGAAGGCCGGGACATATTGCTAAGGAATTCCCTCGTATAGGTCTTATTTGTATTTGTTGTAAATCTATTGGTCACAAAGTTGAGGATTTCCCTTGAATGCTTGCTAAAGTTGAAAATATGAACATGAGACAAGAAAACTATGAAGAAGGCCAAGAGACTAAGGATATGTTAGAAAACCAGAAAGAATCAGAGACTATGTTATTATAGCTAAAAGAAACATTGAATGATCATAGAAACTTCAGTTTACCAGGGATCTTGAAAGAAAAGAAGTGCATAGAAACAATAATAGGAGACTTCGACATAGACTATGTATTGGATGAAGAAACACACATGAATATCATGCTAGAAAGCACTTGGGAAATTTTGGGAAAGCATGCTATGGTACCTTCAATGGGAAGGATAGGTATGTTTAAAGGAATGATGATAACCCTATGTGGCATAGTTACTAATATACATTTGAAGTCATTAAGTTAGTTGAGAACAATGCTCCTTTTTCACTTTTGTTAGGCAAGACTTGGATTGAGAAGGACTAGATCAGAAGGAAAGAAGAGGAGGAAGCTACAACACAGAAAAAGAAAGAATTAAGGGACTTCATAGCCAGAAAAATAGCACGACTAATAGAAGAACAAGAGGATAAGTCAAATTAACATAGGGCCAGAGAATAAGTTGTCGAAGTTGAAAAAACACAAGAATTCTTCAAGCACCTGTCCATGCAGAAAATAAGTGCATCCACCCTGGAAATAGTAAGAGAAGAGGTAATACCTTTGCACCCTTTGGAAGAACATTAGTAGTGCAAAGTTACTACGCTAAGAGAAAGTAAGAATAAGAATGAAAAGAGGAATCCATAGACTCAGATCACAGGAAAGAAGGCAAGAAAGTTTAATAAGAAGAAAGCCAAGTTAGAAAAACTATAGGAAGTTTCAGAGAAGACCTCGCAAAAGGCAGGCTTGCAGAACTTGAACCTCGTCGGAATAGCAGAACCGCGCAGAATGGTACTTCACCACGACGAAGCTATATGACCATTGGAGGTGTCCCAACAATTAGAAAGACGCTCCAGAACAGCTAGAAACGAAATTATTGACGGAAACATCGTCGTTGGACCGTTGAGACTGTGCCATAATGGATGAATGTGCATTGATGGATGTATTCCTACCCGTTGAAGGAATTTGTTATGACGTTGCTTATTTAACCCGTCGGACGCTGCATCGGGACCACTTTTTGAAAAATGAGATACCCACGCTAACAGAGAAATGATTTCCTATCGCGTTGTGCTTTCTAGACCTCGCCATTCATTTGAATACCTTGCTTGTTTGTTCGCCTACCCGATTTATTTTAGTACAAGTGTGAATGTCGAGTGAACATAGCACAGTAGAGAATTTGGTGGAGGAAATTATCATGGATCTGATGAATGATAAAGTCATCTCTGTAGGAATATAGGCATCGTTGACTGGCGGATTGCAAGCATCCCCATCGACTAGATAGCATTCTTGTCGCGTTGCTGGTAAATGAAGCAAACATCGTGATGATCTAGTTAATGTGAAGCAGATCCTGTCGGTCTTGTCGGACTACATCCCACCTTTGACTGGAACGGTTAACCGCAATAGTGTCCTGCGTGATTTTGAATACATCTTGATCACTACGTACCTCCCAAAGGGGACACGTGCAGTTGGACCTCAGTTGGGACCGATCCCAGCTCTCAAGATCACTGACTTCAACCTTGGAGACCGGAAGAACTATGTGATTCTCGCACCGCATAGGTACCTGATGAAAATGACTGGGAAGAAGCCCAAGATAGTCTCTCAGTCATGGAATAAGGAGCTTGTGCACTCCTCAATCTTGAATGTGATGAAGATCCCCCACTTCAGCCGACATAAGGAGGTTAACACTTGCGTTAAACTCCTCTTGTCGTGCTACCATGGAGGGTATCTGTGGCTTGACAAAATTTTCACTGTGGATCCGGTGTTGATCCATCTTATTACAGGAGTGAGCATGCAGGGACCAAACCCTCACCAGTTCTACCCAGGGAAGGTTGCAGATTGCACCTTGGCCCAGCATATAAAGGAATCCTATGGCGATGTAGAGAAGGGGAAGCAAGGCTACAAGGTAGCCTCCATCCAGGATGGTGCAATGCGCCTAGATTTTCATATAATAGCAGGCAAGCTCGTCAGAAAGAACCAGTCGACACAAGTCACAGGGTTCATAGTGGACCTCACAGGGAAGTGTGTCGAAGGAATGCAGATGAACTTGGAAAGTTACCTCGTCAACGAGTTGGAGAAGGACTACCGCAAAGTGCAAGACCAAGGCTATGAGCTTCATTTTAGTTGGTTACTGATTTTGATTTCATTTGTTGCTTGGTAGATGCCGGAGGGAGCGACATTTCCCGAATTCGAGCCATCAGAGTCGTTGGCCGTAAGGTTCTCCACCTTGTAGTACACGAGTGATATGGAGAAGAAGTGGTAGTCGAATTAGGTGTTCCACGCCTACTACACATAGCTAACGCATGCCATTGAATTATTCCCCCGAATGACCCCGAATACCTTGCATCAATACAGATCATTCACAAATTTCTACGCGACCAACACTTCATCTACATCACCGTGCAGGGATGAAAGTAAGGAGGAGTTACAATATTATTATAAATTGACCAAGGAAGACATGGAATAGATCACTAAGGAATGGCCAACAGAATTCCTTGTACCAGTCGAAGATGCAGAAATATCTGACCCCGACATCATCGAAAGTCCTTTGGTCACCCAGACTGAGTATGATGGATAGAGAAGCATAAATAAAAAGAAGAAAAAGGAGAAGGAAGAAGTACAGAACATATAAAGTGATGAGAAGGATAGCACATCGAAGGAAACTGCACCTGACTCATATACAGGAGGAGAAGGAGAAAAAGAGAACCAAGAGGAAGGAGGGGAAGAAGGAGACAAGCAATAAAAAGGTGAAGTGACACCGCCAAAGGATCCCTTTACAGAGGTCGAGACATCAAAGAGGACAAAGATAAGATGCAGAAAGAAAAAGACCAGTTGCTTACAGAGCAAATTGTGGTTAAAGAGGTAGTGACTATAGAACTTCTCTCTGTTCCAAGCTTGGCGCAGGAGGAAGAAGAGTTAGCTGAGATACAAGTGGGGAATATCGTTGAGGCCATTCAATAGCTTCAAGCAAGAGTAATGGAGATATAAATCCAAGCAATGTCGAGCACTCTGCAAGAAGTGCACAATCAGAGGGAAGAAGCTGCCAGGAACGTAGTAGAACAAATTAGGGCACTCACCTTAGAGTGTAATAAATTAAGTGATAAAAGTGTGCAGACCTATGAGCACCTTGAAGAAGATCTAGAGCTGAGGAAACTAGAGGCACGTCTCTAGGAGGTGAAGCAACAGGCGTCCACCATACAAGCACAGATAAAGCTGCTTACTACTGTTGAGAAGATGAAAAGGTCACAGAAGAAATGCACAGTCCAGTAGCAGGTTACTACTATCCAGAGAAAGGTTATGGAAGTGACACAAAGACTCCATCTAGTGCAGGACGAAGCCTGCATGATTTTTGAATAATTTGAAGGACAAGGCTCGCAGCTAGACCAGCTGGTTGCAACAATGGAATAGTGCCTGAAAGGGCCTGTTACTGAGCAAGTAATTCAAGAGTTCACCGAGCAAAAGGCTCTAGCGAAGCAGCAAGTCAAAGCATCTCGAGCAAAACTTGAGGCCTTCGAAGCTTCCCTGCGCATATCTGAGTGACTCAGGATGAGTCACACGTGAGTGTTGGGGGCCTGTTGGCCCTCGACCAAGTTTTGAGAGAACATTGGTCGTGTTTGACCATTTTTGGGACTTCGACAGGCTAGTCGAAGATGGAGTGCCCAGGCGGAGCTGAGATCGAGGGATCTCACTCGTTTTGTGGGCTTTTGGTGTTATTATGTTTTATGTAACGGGTATGGGATTTCATCCCATGGGTTTACCCATGTTTAGGCCTCATTGTAAATGTATAAATAGATAGATAAGCAATGTAAGAAGATGTGTAAGTATTAGCTATGTGAAAATATTTGTAATTTTCTTAGTTCAAGAGAATGTGAGTTACTTGTGATCGGCTTAGTGCAAGAGAATGTAAGTCGCTTTGTGCACAGACGTTGTATGTAAGGCTTTGTGTTATTGAGGAGTTGGCTTTGTGCCTTGACTTGGTTTTGAGGGAAGGTGGATCTAGTGCATTGTGCGCAGATCACCTATCCAGTGTGAAGCTGAGCTCTGTGGCTTTTTTCTTAGAAGCAGAAGAATGTAGAAATCTTGAAGACTAATAAATAAGAAGAAGAGTTGGTAGACGTAGCCCCACACTCGGGTGAACCATGTATATCATGTGTTGATGTTCTTTGTGAAATGTTTTTCATATTGTTTATGTATTTATTTGCTTAGTGCATGGATCTTGATGTATGATAGATAGATCTATGGATTCTTAGTGCTTATGTATGATGAATTCTAGATCTGATTTGATGTTATGTGCCAAATGATTGGATGTGCTTAATATTGATTATTACTACGCTAATCTGTAATAAGGGTTTAACCTGTGATGTGAATAAAGGTTCAAGAAATAATGCATGTTATTGGCTAAGTGCTATGTTAAGTGTTGTAATCACAGATCTGTGTCCCAATTGTTGTCACTCCAAGAAACTCTTTGGGGTTGTAGGCCAAAGATGCTTGGTAACTCAATAATATGGTAAATTTGGTATGCTTGGAACAACGGGATAACTCAATAGCTAATGAAATGGACCACTTATCATGCTTTCGAATAAGACAGTGATTTTAGAAATCAATAATCAGATAGCAAAGTTGGAACAGGGGATGAAGAATACTAGTCTAGATAACCAAATACAACAATGTGCAGGGTCATACAAGATAGAAAGAACTCCTTTAATTCAAGTTCATGAGCTTAATAAGAAGATAACAATTCTTAGAAGCTGAGCTAAACTGAAGTAAAGTATAGAATAATGAAGTACATGAACAAATCTGACATTGAAAGCAAAAGAATACTGTGATTATATTATCAAGATAAGAGTCTAATATAGTAGCAAAAAATGTATCCAAGATTGAACCCTTTGGTGCTCCAAATGTCTTTGGCTTTATAGCCTTACAAGATGAAATCTAAATCCTTGAAAGATGGATCGGATTTGCTAAAAATAGTCCAATCAAAATAGATACAACAAGTGTAGGATGAGATCCTATAAAAATGGATCTAGAATACTAAAAATGGAAAGTCAAAAAAAAAATAGGAAAAGATCCTATTTAAGGGGTCAAACTCTATCTTGATAGTCTTCATGTCCTCCAAACTCTTCGACATATGTAGAAAACCTTCCAAGGCTGATGCATCTTCATAGGAAATTCGAATTTGCCACCTTTGGCAAAAAAAACAGCTTTTTGCTCATAAACTAGGTCACCAATTTTACCTTTCCACCTTCTTAAACACATAATACATCAATATAAAACCTTAAATCTGATGTATTTAATTATTATGCATCTTTAGAAACCAACCTTGAAAGATTTGGTTGAGAAAAAGTCAGATCTGGGCAAAAATATGACCTTACTGCCATGTAACAAGTTTCACCATCTCTTTTGTCCTAAATCCGACCCTTTAGTTGTTGAAAAGCAGAGCTTTCAACAACTAACTAGCAAAGTTCAAGGCGGAATAGCTGTTGAAAGCGCATATTTTTTAAATGAAAACTGCCTTGGGAAAAATCGAATTTCTGAGCCGTGGACAGTCCGTTTTACATGCTTGAACAGTCGATTGACATCTAGATATCCTAAGATTTCCAATGTTACTTTCAAATCTGCATTTAGATCTCGGGAAGGTAGTCAAATGTCCCTCGAAATATTAGGCATCATTTTTCAAAGGTTCTTTTCAGCGTCCTCTCGTTCAGAAAATTTACAGGATTCGTTGCAAACACTGCCTCTGAATGAGGAACCCCCACTAAAACAAATACACCTCAACCCTCATGGCAAGCTTCAAAAGCTTGAATCATCACCTTGATGTTTCCTGTGCATTCGATACTGCAGTCAACTCCTCTATCATTTNGATTCTTCTTGTTAAATTTGAGCTCTCTTTTTAGCCTTTTCTATGTTTATTGCACTCTATATTTTCTTTTCATTGATGTGTGGTGGTAGTGGAAGCTGGACCAAGATGCCATGTACTTCAGGATCGACATTCAGGTCAAGAACTGGGTCCAGAAGATTTTCTTCTGATACATCTCCTGGTAAGTCTACATTAATGGATTTTAAGACAACCTCTGCACATGCTTTCCTCTTCATGTGTACATAAGTCTGGGAATCTTCCTTCACACCCATAATTATAATAGTCAAAGTAGGCACCTTGCCATATTTCTGGGAAACATCTCGGGCGACCTCATTGTGAATAGATTGGGCAATAGCTTTCCCTAGCAGCAACCCACTTTGCTTCCTCGCCATCTACAACTTGAAAATCGGTTGATTTGCACACTGTTGACACAGTAATTTTCTTGATACATACAAGGTTGGTGCTGGTGAAAGCTTTCTGTGTTACCAATTAGAAAATGAAACCATATCATATTGCCTATGAACACCGCGAATTCAAAACAAGAGATACTGATTTCATGTCGTCAGGTGGCTGGTACTTTCTCCTCTGTCTCCAATGATGAATGTGAGTTCTTCATCTCCAATCCTCTCCTTTCTATCGCACGAAATCAGAAACACGATCCGCCATAATGTCCTATTAAAATGTGAACAAACGGTATCAACATCATCATTTGTTTCAACTAGCGCTCCATAATGATTGTGTGACGTGTGTCGAGCGTGTCCCTTTTTTATTTCTGGAGTCATTGAAGAGAAATTCGTGTTTAGCACTTTCACCATCTTGCTTGCCTGCGGGGAGTACATCTTAACCGTTGAAAACCGAGGCATTCATCAGCTAACATCAACTTAGCAACATATGTTAGCTGTTGAAAAGCTTTTTCACAAAATTTTAAAACAACCTTTTGAGGATCAATTTATTTCTAGGGTACAATTTTAAATCCTATGTTTTAACACTTCTAGAATCTAAAAATTTATATAGAATCCTATTATTGACCACACTATCACCTACAAAATGGAACTAATTGACTGATTCATTTTGGGAGATAACATTTGGCTCCAACTGGGATGGATACCTCCCTGTGAGGTCACCAAGAACCTAGTTAGACTCAGTTTCCTTTACCATTGGGCTATGGAAGCATCTGGCTTGTGCAATTGTTCCTCTGCAAACCTATAGCCTGCATGTAGCTTGCCTGTAGCCTGCCTGTAGCCTGCCCTACTTATTTATGAACTCAACAACTGAGAACATCTAGTTGCTCATATGGCAAGCTTATTCTTCTGCCTACTCCTAACCAATAAAAACTGGCTCATCGTGTGACATCATGCTTCCAATGAAGCCATGATAACATCGGACTAATTACAAGAATCCTTTGCATGCAGATAAAATTCAAAGGAAACTTCATTATGTGTAGCATAATTTCAACTTGCAATACATATTTACAATCACCATCTACTTCCATTTTAAAAATTGCACAACTGAAAACTTCCATAAGAAACATCTTCATGTAGATGGCCAYTGGATCATAGAAAKAAAAATTAGATTGATAACCAAACAYAGTTACCTCTGCTTGTTGTTCAAGAATTTCTTYGASTTCTAATATATGGTTGCCATAAACTGGTTCCTGTAAATTTGAAAATAGTTGTGAGCTGATTGGATTGCTAATCCCTTCTTTTTCRATATCTTCTTCGTAGGTGATTTCAATTTTMTGTTCATGAGGCGTTATAAACAGAAGAGAAGACCTGAAATCTTTGGCCAGATTAAACTCATCATATTCAATGTCTTCTGCAAACATGGAATGGTTGATTACAACATGATGTCGTTCCTTTATGGGCAAAGAAAAAGGCTCGTCGAAATCAGATTCATAAATGTCATATATGGGTTGGCTACTGCTTGAATCAACATCCTTTGAAGTAAGGGTCTTCTCTATTGCATATGCATACTTATCAACAATAGGTGAGCATAAAACTCTTGAATCTTGCAAAGAAAGACAGATAGTCTTCAGATCCTTCTCCCCAATCATAGGTGAAAACATATCGTAGGAAACCTCTTGAAAAAGTGTAGAAAAAACTCCTTCTTTAATTGTTTCTTCATGTAAATCAAAGGTAGCAGGTGTAATAGAGATAAGGTCTGATGCATTTACAACTATGCAATTCTTATTTGTAACATAAAGATATTCATTAACAACATAATTTTCATCTTGACAAACAGAAGAAACGACTACTTCCTGCTGAACATGCTTATCAAATTCATCGCATCAATCTTCAAAGAGACCTTCAGCTGGAAATTCATCTTTACAAAACAAATGGAAAGCATAATGAAAACTTGTCAATGAGTGAATGCTTGAAGCTGGAAGAGACCTGCACCAATAAAGGGCTATCCCCTCTAATGAATACTTGAAAGGTTTAATCTTAACATCGTCATGTATGATCTGGAGCCGATGAATAAACTCATGAAAATCCAACAAATGTTTAGCTAGTACTTCCCATTCTTCTCCTCGAAATCTGGGAAGGTTGTGTTCCCATTCATCTCTACTAGGTACTGGATGAGGGTAACCAGAAATACTTGAGAAATTGCAGAATGCATACCTCTTTGCTAAGATCTGGTTCATTTATATACCAGTGGAGTCGCCAACAGCTTTGTCCCTCATGGAGTCGCCAGATAGATTATTACAACCAAGAGAATGTCTAATCTTTGTCTATCATCAAAGATTAGCTATGTTTCATCTCCCAGGAAAGCTGATCTTTAGTCTCCTCTCCCCGGTAACGGTGCCAATTTGTTATCACTCCAAGAAACTCTTTGGGGTTGTAGGCCAAAGATTCTTGGTAACTCAAGAATATGGTAAATTTGGTATGCTTGGAACAATGGGATTACTCAATAGCTAATGAAATGGACCACTTATCATGCATTCGAATAAGACAGTTCTTTTAGAAATCAATAATCAGACAGCAAAGTTGGAACAGGGGATGAAGAATACTAGTCTAGATAACCAAATACAACAATGTGCAGGGTCATACAAGATAGCAAGAACTCCTTTAATTCAAGTTCATGAGCTTAATAAGAAGATAACAGTTCTTAGAAGCTGAGATAAACTGAAGTAAAGTATAGAATAATGAAGTACATGAACAAATCTGACATTGAAAGCAAAAGAAGACTACGATTCTATTATCAAGATAAGAGTCTAATACAGTAGCAAAAAATGTATCCAAGATTGAACCCTTTGGTGCTCCAAATGTCTTTGGCTTTATAGCCTTACAAGATGAAATCTATATCCTTGAAAGATGGATCAGATTTGCTAAAAATAGTCAAATCAAAATAGATACAACAAGTGTAGGATGAGATCCTATAAAAATGGATCTAGAATACTAAAAATGGAAAGTCAAAACAAAATAGGAAAAGATCATGTTTAAGGGGTCAAAATCTATCTTGATAGTCTTCATGTCCTCCAAACTCTTTGACATATGTAGAAAACCTTCCAAGGCTGATGCATCTTCATAGGAAATTTGAATTTGCCACCTTTGGCAAAAAAAAACAGTTTTTTGCTCATAAACTAGGTCACCAATTTTACCTTTCCACCTTCTTAAACACATAATACATCAATATAAAACCTTAAATCTGATGTATTTAATTATTATGCATCTTTAGAAACCAACCTTGAAAGATTTGGTTGAGAAAAAGTCAGATCTGGGCAAAAATACAACCTTGCTACCATGTAACAGGTTTCACCAGCTCTTTTGTCCTTAATCTGACCCTTTAGTTGTTGAAAAGCAGAGCTTTCAACAACTAACTAGTAAAGTTCAAGGCGGAATAGCTATTGAAAGCACAGATTTTTTAAATGAAAATTGCCTTGGGAAAAATTGAATTTCTGAGTCGTGGAGAGTTTGTTTTACATGCTTGAATAGTCGATTGACATCTAGAAATCCTAATATTTCCAATGGTACTTTCAAATCTGCATTTAGAGCTCGGGAAGGCAGTCAAATGTCCCCTGAAATATTAGGCATCATTTTTCAAAGGTTCTTTTCAACGTCCTCTCGTTTAGAAAATTTACAGGATTTGTTGAAAACACTGCCTCTGAATGAGGAACCCCCACTAAAACAAATACACCTCAACCCTCATGGAAAGCTTCAAAATATTGAATCATCGCCTTGATGTTTCCTATGCATTCGATACTGCAATCAACTCCTCTATCAGTTTTTTCTGCAATTACTTCTTGAATGCATACAGAAATTTTCACTTGATTCTTCTTGTTCAATTTGAGCTCTCTTTTTAGCCTTTTCTATGTTTATTGCACTCTGTATTTTCTTTTCATTGATGTGTGGCGGTAGTGGAAGCTGGACCAAGATGCCATGTACTTCAGGATCAGCATTCAGGTCAAGAACTGGGTCCAGAAGATTTTCTTCTGATACATCTCCTAGTAAGTCTACATTAATGGATTTTAAGCCAACCTCTGCACATGCTTTCCTCTTCATGCGTACATAAGTCTAGGAATCTTCCTTCACACCCACAATTATAATAGCCAAAGTAGGCACCTTGCCATATTTCTAGGAAACATCTTGGGTGACCTCGTTGTGAATAGATTGGGCAATGGCTTTCCCCTATAGCAACCCACTTCGCTTCCTCGCCATCTGCGACTTGAAACTCGATTGATTTTCACACAGTTGACACGGTAATTTTCTTGATACATACGAGGCTGGCGCTGGTGAAATATTTATGTGTTACCAATTATAAAATGAAATCATATCATATTGCCTATGAACACCGCGAATTCAAAACAAGAGATATTGATTTGATGTCACCGGGTGGCTGGTACTTTCTCCTCTATCTCCAATGATGAATGTGAGTTCATCATATCCAATCCTCTCCTTGTTGTCGCACGAAATCGGAAACATGATCCACCATAATGTCCTATTAAAACGTGAACAAACAGTATCATCATCATCGTCTGTTTCGACTAGCACTCCATAATGATTGTGTGGCGTGTGTCGAGCGTGTCCCTTTTTTATTTCTGGAGTCATTGAAGAGAAATTTGTGTAAAGTGCTTTCACCATCTTGCTTGCCTGTGGGGAGTACAGCTTAACCATTGAAAACTGAGGCTTTCACTAGCTAACATCAACTTAGCAACATATGTTAGTTGTTGAAAATATTTTTCACAAAATTTTAAAACAACCTTTTGAGGATCAATTTATTTCTAGGGTACAATTTTAAATCCTATGTTTTGACACTTCTAGAATCTAAAACTTTATATAGAATTATATTATTGATCACGCTATCACCTACAAAATGGAACAAATTGACTGATTCATTTTGGGAGATAACACCAGCTAGGTTGTAGACACCTGAGTCCTACATTCTCCCCTGCCTCTACCTTGGGTGAGACTTCATCTTATTCGCAGGTGTTGCCAAAAGGGCTGGTAGTTAGGGTTTTGTTGGTGCGTTGTTGAAGCGTTGAACCCTAGGTCTGCCCCTGTGCCAACAAGAATATAATATATATTAAGTAAGTAACTTTATTCTAATTGAATGAAATGAAACACATTGAGTTGTAAGAGAAAATAAAGCATAGAAACTAATTATATTGCATGAAATGAAATTGCATGGAAGATGATGAACTATTGCATGGAATAAATGAACCTAATTACTCCTAACCCTTGATCCAATATCAATCCATGTTGTTATATTCTTAAATAATGATAACTTCATGAAAATATAGGTAATAAATTCAAGAAAAATTAGCTAAAATTGTCCTAAAGGAAGTTTCTATAGGAACTGGGACATTTCTACAGGAAATGTAATAGTCCTACAAGAAACTTCTACATGATAATGAAAGATTCCTAAATAGCTTGTAAAAACTTTCCAAAGAATGGAAAAACATAGAATAAGATGAAATGAGATGTAATTAAGGTTCTTATCCCTGAAAAGATGCCCTTGAGCATCCCAATGGACTTCCAACCACTTCTACAAGAAAACCTGTTGAAAATTACAGTTTGCTAACAATTTGAACATAAGTTAGAGATTGGTGTGCAAGACTTGTTATATTTTCCTTATTTACAGAGAATTATAGTTACTAATGTTCTTTTAATTCATTATTGTTAACATATATATATCATGTACTGAGCAGTAGCAGCATAAACAAGAGACAAAAACAACACAAGAGATTTATCCTAGGAAAACCCCAAATGGGGGAAAAACCAAACAATCTTTCTTAGATAGATTCCATTCACAAAGCAAGTACAAATAGATAAATCCTAGCTCAAGGGATAGCTCAACCAAAAATACCACCATAGTTGTAGCAGTATCACTATACCAAGGTATCACACCTCCTCAAGGAGTAGTGCACAAGAGAGAGATACAAAAAGATTGAATAAGAAGAAATTCAGTCACTGTAACAACTGTGTCACGTTCTCCAAACTTGCGCCTTGCTTCTGTGTAGTTGAGAGAGTGTGAGTGAGTGAACAAATGAGCTAATGTGCCTCCTTATTTATAGTCTTCCTATCCTTCTAGTTGGTCCAACTTCTCTTCTAGGAAGGTTTCTTTTCATTATTCTTTATTCTTTTGGGCCAACTTCTCTTCTGGGGTACTTCAACATCTATCCAATGGATCTCTTGCTTCCGGAATATTCTTCACATATAAGAAATATCATATAGGAGGGAAATATCCTCCCACAACTACCAAACATTAACACTCCCTCTTAGCTAGGGAGGTATCTTTCGCGATGTCTTCATCTAGTAGTCCACTGACTACTATGCAATAAGATGGTAACACACAGTTTCCACAATGTCATCGGTAGATCGAATCATTTGTCACAGTCTTTGCAATCAAGTAGCACTCAACTACTCCCAATGTGAACTAGTAGTCTCCATGGAAATTAGCTAGTAGCACACAACTACTACAATCCCAATGAGTAGAATACAAAAGTGTCGATCCATAGTAGTACATAACTACTATCCAGTGGTATATGACCACTCCAAGTTGCACACAACTACTATCCAGAGACACAATGTATCTCTCCTGCAGTCAAATGATAGTTGCACAAGCTACCACCATGCATTCCAACAGTCTCTATGATTATGCAACAATCAACTAGTAGCACACAACTACTACCATGCCATCAACCATAATCATAATCTGCATCCTCCATGACTATGTGACAATTAGCTAGTAGGAAACTACTACTACAATGCCATCGGCCATAGTCAAGATCAAAATGACTATGCAACAATAAACTAGTAGAACACAAATACTACAGTGTCATCAACCATATTCATTTGTATGACTATGCAACAATCAGCTAGTAGCACACATCTACTACAATGCCATCATTCATAGTAATACCTATGATTATGCAACAATCAACTAGTAGCACACAACTACTACAATGCCATCATCCATAATCATAGTCGGTGTTTCTATAACTATGAAAGAATCAACTAGTAGCACACAACTACTACAATTCCATCAACCATATTTATAGTCTCATACAATAGCACAAAGATACTCTCATAGTCCTCACGGCTATGTGTGTGATGTTTCTTCTCTCATCGGGTTTGGCAGTGCATTATCCCCTCACTAACCTCACATGAATGATCTAGGGAGCCCTTTTCCAAAGGGGTTAGACAGCATGATAAGAAACAGCACACCTCCCTCTCAACAAGGGTGGACATTTAGCATCATGCCAAGCTTGTCTCTAGAACACCTCGATTATTTTTCACTCCTAGTCAAATCAACATGACCAATAAGAGAAATATTGCACCTAGGCCATTCACCACTAGCTAAAGTAGCATGGCTAATATTGTGAGTGAATGTATCATTCTCCCTTGGTCGGATCAACATAACCAATCTGGAATAATGTCTGCCAGATGCTACTCATATGTCCATCGCCTTGGAAAAAATCTTGGTGAGAATTTCCACAATATGCTTGACATCTGTGGATGTGTACTGGAGCTTCATTGCTCCATTTTACATCATGTCTTGGATGAAGTCTCACAAGAAACTTTCAAATCCACACTTTTTCACGAATTGCAATATTGGTTTCTATATACTTTGCCTCTGCTTTTTTTAGTGCCAATAATGTTTGCTTCCTTCTCAACCATGAGATCACACTGATCTGAAGCTGAAACAACATCCATAAGTATTGTTTTGATCCAATGCACCCCCTACCTAGTCAAATTTTGTATATCCCTGCAGCTTCACATCTCCATCTGATACATATCTCAGTCCATATCCAATCGTACCACGTAGGTACCTCAACAAAGCATATGTTCAGCCTAGTGTTAAGCAGGTACATCAAGGATCAAATCATCTTTATGTACAACATGGGATCCACCAAATCTGATTATGAATCACTCAAGAGCTTCATATTTATTATCATGGGTGTGGTCATGGACTTGTAGTCCATCATCCCGAATCTCTACAAGATCTCAACATTATATTTTCCTTGGCTAAGGAAAATCTCATATGATCTCTGCCACACCTCAAATCCTAAGAAGTAATGCACCATACCTATATCATTCATATCGAACTATGAAGTGAGCTCCCTCTTGCACCCAACTATGAACTTCTCATATTCCCTCAAAAACATGTCATCCACATATAGGATCAATGGGAAACCATTCCCAAGCTCATCAAATAATTGTCTGATTTAGAATATCATGCCTTGGGAGCCTGCTTGGGCCCATACAAATACTTGTTCAATCTGCAAACATGAGACTCCTTCTCATGTATCTTGTGGCTTCTCTATGTACACTTATTCTAGCTATTGGAGGAAGTGTATCTTCATATAATCCTCGGGCCATAAATCAAGCATTGTACATCTCTATGTTGCCATATGCAACATGCTTGATCTTGTAGATCAACTTGGAAGTCACTTCTAACTTCCCTTCTTGTCTCAAATTCAAGGTAAAAGGTCCACATCCTAGTCCTTTTGATTGGCTTCCTTATCTATGGTAACCTCCATGGAATTTACAAGATAACCTGCTTGAGACAGGGTAAACAATCAAAAACATCTCCTAGAGGAGATCAATTTATCTTGTAAACAACTACATTATTAATATGAGCATTCATTTAATGGTATTTATACCAAAAATAATCAAGTGTTTACTAAAATAGTGATAGAAATAATAGAATTTAAGGAATGCAACACGTACTTAAACTGCAACTATATACAAATATCAAACATGATATGCAAACTTGGATTTTAGTTGTTTCTGACTAAATTATAGTTTCCCCAATCATGTGCTTGCAAGCACTACTGGATAAAGGACATACTCCTCATCCTTTGACTTCTACTCTTCAGCGTCTGCTACATGTGCATGATACTTATTCTTTCCCTTTTCATGTTTAAGAGGACATTGTGTGTTCTAATGTCCCATCTCCTTCCAATTGTAGCATCTGATATTTGATGCATCCTTCCTATGGTTTGGTTTCTTAGGCTTCTTCGGGTTTCCTTCTTCCCTTTATTTTCTCTTCTTTACTTGGGTAGAAAGTGCTTGATTTTCATCATCATTAGTCTTCTATGATTTGGATATTAACCTAGATTTATCTTGGGTGCAATCCGCCCATAGCTTGTTGAACGTGGGAAATTTTCTTCTGGCACAAATACCTTGAACAAATGGATCCCAAGAGGAGGGAAATCCATTGAGTGTAGTATTCATGATTTCAATGTCTTCTACTAGATCTCCAATGGCTACTAATTGTTCCTTGATCTATGATATCCTCAAGAAATAGTTGGCTATTGTTTCTAGTTTGTTCATTCTCACATTTATGAGTTTATGACTTAGAGTAAGATTTTGAGTGGTATTCTTACCTTCATAAAGTCTGGTTACAAAATCAAGAATTTCATTCGGTGTCTTCATTTATGATACATTAGGTATCAAATTATCCTTTATTGAGTCTGTTAATATCCTCTTGGCCTTGACCTCATTCTTCATGCATTTTGATTTGGCGTATTCTTCTTCTAATTTTGGAAGCATCTGCTTGATATGATCCAATAACTCATTCTCTTCTATAATGAGGAGAAATATATTCTTCCAGGATCTAAATTTATCTGATCCATCCAATCTATCTTCAACTCTCATGTTGGTTGACATTTTTCGTTGGTAGAAACCCTAGCACTGAAAAACCTCAAATTTTCAAACTTCACCAAGCTGCACATTGAGGGTTTCAGTGGGTGCACTAGGCTAGGCTACACTTCTCTATGAATTATTTATCCCCAATGACTTTGGGATAGTGCTAAATGATCTTGACAAAGTATTGCAACTCCAAGGTGCTGCAAGGTATTGCTATATCGATCTTCCTTCCAGTGGTCATATTTTTCTGAAGGTAACCAACTCGGATACAATGTTAGATTTTCCTTATTTACAAAGAATTAGAGTTACTATTGTTCTTTTAATTCATTACCATTAACATATATATATCATGTACTAAGCAGTAGAATCATAAAGGAGAGACAAAAATAAAACAAGAGATTTATCTTGGGAAAACCCCAAATGGGGAAAAAACCCAACAACCTTTCTTCGATAGATTCCATTCACAAAGAAAGTCCAAATAGATAAACCCTAGTTAAAGGGATAAATCAACCATAATTACCACCATAGCTGCAGCATTAGCACTATACCAAGGTAGTGCACCTCCTCAAGGAGTAGTGCACAAGAGAGAGACACCAAAAGAATAAACAAGAAGAAACTGAGTCACTACAACAGTTGTGTCACCTTCTCCAAACTTGCACCTTTCTTTTGTGTCGCTGAGAGAGTGTGAGTGAGTGAACAAATGATCTAAGGTGCCTCCTTATTTATAGTCTTCATGTCCTTCTATTTGGGCCAATGTCTCTTCTAGGAAGGTGTCTTTTCATTATTCTTTATTCTTCTGGGTCGACGTCTCTTCTGGGGTACTTCAACATCTATCCAATGGATCTTTTGCGGCCATAATCTTCTCTGCATATAAGAAAGGTCATCTAGGAGGGAAATATCCTCCCACATATACCAAACATCAACATGACCATCTAATCTTTTAATAGAAATCAAGAAATTAAATTATAACACATTAACATGAAAGAAAAAGAAACTAATACAATAGGGTCCTTGAGCCCTATTGAGTGGGACCTACCCAAGAAACACAAGGAACTTCGAAAAACTCTAATAATATAGGAATAAAGGCATCTTTATTAATCAATATCAATTGTTACATCAGGAGTAGAGCTCCAAGTCTCAAAAATCTTTCTTCAACAAAAACTAATGCAATATTCAAATTTATGATCTTCTCCCCTTTTATCTCTACACTAGAGGCCTATTTATACAACTTGGAACTTAACCTATATCCTTGGATCAAGGAGGAAACAAGGGGGAAATGCATCCTTCCTCAATATCTTCATATTTTTGATATTTAGTCTGCAAGGAGTGGTCATCAATATACCAGTAGCACATCTAAAGGTAGGTGGGGAACAAAGCCCTTGATTCTTGGGACCTTCCTCTCTCAAGGGGAGTTTGACCTCCTTGATTAGTGATACACACATACTTTACCATAAATATTATATAAAAAAATGTGCCAAGTCATAAAATTCCATATTCAAAACCATTTATTTAGGAAACATACAAAAATACCCATAACTACTATTAAACATGGTCAATTAAACGAAATTATTAGGTATATCTTGGTCAAAATGTGTTTATGATGGGCCTTATAGATAGGTAATGTTGAGGCCCATAATTACCCCCAACTAAAAATATTTCACATCCTTGTTAAACAAAAAAAATTCTCCCTTATTTCACTGTTGTTATTGTTTTCCACTGAATTTATGTCCATTTTTATGCTACTACTCATTGTTTTGGTGTTGCTTCTCAACATCCTACTATTGTATATTGTCATGCTACTAACTCTGATCCTTCCTGAAATACCATGCTATGTAAATGGTGATGGATTATTGTTCATGGTATCCCTTTGTCTTTAATATATTTTCCCACTCTACCTCTTCCTTTTCTCCATTGATATCAATCATTGGTGCAATAGGAAGGAGGCAAGAGGGGTTCATTCTTAGCTCAATCCACTTGGTATTGATTTTCCTTATTTTCTCCTTGTACCAAGGTGTTTTGAGGAAGGAAACATATAAAGGATTTGATGAGTGAGGTTCTCTTACTTATAAACTGTGAGGCAAGGAGTGCCACCTTCTGTGTCAAGATTTTGTTGATTCCCCACCCAAGAGACTCACGGTGTCCTATAGGTGTACCATTGGAAACATGTAAAGAATTTGATGAGTGAGGTTCTCTTACTTATAAATTGTGAAGCAATGAGTTCCACCTTCTGTATCAAGCTTCTGTTAATTACTCACCCAAGATACTCACGGTGTCCTATAGGTGTACCATTTCCTCTCCTATTTGGCTTCCCAGATTAGAGTTATATCCTTGTCTATGGAAATGCTTCTATGACTAGCTATGACCTCTCCTAACTTTTTTGCTTCAACTATAATCCATAGTGGACTCTGAAGTTCATTCTCTTATACCTCTTCAACTATTTTTCCCTCAATTCTTCATGTCTCAACCAAGATGCAAGAACCATAATTGAACATACCCTACACATGGATTTGGGTTCCATTTGTATGGGTGTGGGAGGACCACTTTGTGAAACTATAACTCACACATCCTTCCTTTCTCTTCCATGTTGCAGTTTTGATAAGCATCTAGGAAATCCTTAGGAGTTTCTAGGTTATATCTCACTTGTTGGTCCAAACTTGCAATCTGATCCTTATTCCATTTTTCTTTGAGGAACGAGGCATATACTCTAGTAGGTCGTATACATTCCAACATATCCAAGGATACTTTGGCCATGGTATTCAATGAAGCTTCCATAATTTCTATTCTTTCATTTTTTTCAGCTAGATCCCTATTAACATCATCCAATCTCCATTTTAATTTATGATTTTCCACCTTGAGCTTTTGACTGTATTCCACCTTTTGCATGGTCATTATTTGAAATTTATCTTGCATGTGCTGAAGTTATCTTTGCATTTCTTCAAGGGACTATTCCTCTTTCTCCCCTTTTCTTCTTTCTTCCATTCTTTTCCACTTTATGGATTCAACCTTGGAATTTTCCAATTCTAGTAGGGTGGCATAAAGGAGTTGTTCTACTGGTGTTTGGGTCTTGGAAGTCCCTTCTATTGTCAATGGATTTTCTTCCGGGGTTGTTGTTTCTCCTTGAGGTGTTTTTCCTTTAGATTTTTGTAGTTTTTATGGACTAGGGGAGTCCTTCACTTCCTCAATTTTGATTGGGGTGGAGAGGGGAGTTGTTAGGACCACATATTGTACCCTTTTTGCCCATACTTTTTGCTATTATTTTACCCTTCATCACCTACATTTTGACTTATACTATCATTCCACTTGATCATTCCAAGGTACATAACGTCCTTT
>JASDQU010588538.1:63252-73592 GCA_032191745.1 Picea mariana
AAAATTATATATTTTTCCATATATGCGCTCCATAACTACTTTGCAAGATGTGTATACGCTTGTTGCTCCACTACAGCTCGTGTATATCGGGATTTGTGCCAGAAAATACAAAATGAGGTCGGGTTTCCATGTCACGACAAATGATCTCTGATCTTTGGCCTTCCATATACTGGAAATGTTCTGACTATGCCTTTCAGTTGCATTCTGGAGGCTATAAGAGCACAATTTCGAGCTATGGAAAAGGAGAGAGAAAGCCTTCAACTTTGAGAGCAAAGTTACTCTGGAGAAATTACTTCATATTGAGTCAGCATCCCTTTGTCCCTCAAGTCTGAACACAGTGTTCATCCCCCAAGCTCTTCCTTTATCGTCAAGAGGATCTCATTATCTCTTTTCTATGAGCTTGCCTTTGGTGGAGGATTGAAGTGGTGGAGACCCAGTTGGAAGGAACTTGGTTTCTTGGTTTCGAACCGTGCTGACACGGAAGTCTGTAATGTTGATACTTTTGTTGATCAATTATTAATAGAAATACTTATTTCTCGTCCTATCGATATCTTTCAAATATATTATTATTATCCATGGGCATGTTTTTAATGTTTATTAATGGATTGTACTATCTAATGTGCTAACTCATTTTATATACCGTCACTATATGCTTGCATCGCTTGTTTGTTGAGAACTTCTTGCAGGTGTAAAGCTTTGGGTCAAAGTGCTCAATGGTGGAATGACATCAAATGATTGGATCGAGGTAGGCTTCTTCCTCGTATTGCACATTAGTTTATGTAGCACATGTTGGAATTGAGTTGATTTCTGCAGTCATACCTATCTGTTGTGGTTTACCCTTGGCCATAGAGAGTTTTTCCCTCGTAACAGAATTGGTGACTCCACTGGGGAGAGATCTTCCTTCTAAGGGTTGAAGTATTTTTCCTTCTTACATTGCTTTTTTTCCTTTGTATTTCTTGTCGTATCATAGTGGGACAGAGTCTGTTCACTCTAGGTCTGAGTTTTCAGCTTTTTAACCTTGCCTAGCCTTGTTTTAAAAGATATACGCCCTTTTTACCCTGACAATCGCGTTTATAAGCTTGTTTTCCCACTACAAGAGGTGTATATACGCCCTTTTATCTTGAACATGAGCGTATACGACTTCCCCCTTGCTTGTTTTCTTGGTTTAGTGACTGTTGGGTAGGTTTTGAGGATCACTGAGCCTTCTTAGGTCTCTATGGTACCTGTTGAGATTGTCTGGGATGACAGGAAACATTTTTGGAGTTGAATTTTTGGGCAGCATCTTTCTCTTTGTTTTTTGTTTTTGATTTGTCCTTGGTAGTTGGGTTGTCTGCTTAGTTGCTTGGTATTATGCTCGAGTGATTGCTTTTATACACAGTAGAAGTTATATATCAAGTCGCTTATTAGCCCATGCATTTTATTTTTAAATACATTGAAAATACAAAAAAAAATAGGCATTTTGCATTGGTTGGTATTTTTGTCTTTGAACCTTTATCATTAGCTTAGCACATTTAGCGAAAGATTGCATTTTACTTCTGATTTGCAGAGTTAAAATTGAAGATTGCATTGTTTTTATTTATCATATCATTCACTGAAAAGTTAAAGTTAGGCTTTGCATTATATCTATTTTTATTTTTATGTAGAGTCATAACACCATGAGTTTCATCTCCATACCTCTTTGAGTAATCACGGCCGATAAAATTTATGTTTTAAACTAAAATTGATTCGTCATTATTTTATTTTTTAGGGTGCACAAACTAGCCTAGGATTTAGTGCCTTGGAATAGGATTTTGTGAGTAAACTTCTCCAAGGCAATTAAATCAACTTATGTGTCTAAGACAGGGAGTTGAGAAATCCATTGTATAATTGGTAATATCAGGAGGCTCCGCTCACACCGGAGTTAATCACGAGGTCGTGTGAAGTTAGTTGAAGGGATAACCCCTAGATACTCACCTAGCGTCAGAGATATTTATGTGGATTTATTCGTATTTGGGGATCTTGCTAGTGCCCATACCTCTGTGAGAGGCGGTGCTTTCAAGGTTTCGGGCTTTGCTACCCTGCCCATACTGTGATCTGGACTTATGACTGCTCGCCTATGCATCAATTATACAATGGTTTATTAGTTTCTTGACTTAGGTTTCTCATAGGTTACTTGCAGAGGTTATTCTACTTGTATCATGAGTCAGATAGGGGTCGGACAACCCACAGCCTTTATGGAGGATTACCTCTCCAGGGGGGTCTGACCAACTGGTTTTTAAGCCTACAAGGGCCCTTATAACTGATTATGTTACCTCCAAAATTTAGCAGGGAGTCTCAAGTCCCTCCTAGATGAGGCATACCTTCTTTAGTGAGGGAGGCCACTCAGCCACTTTAGCCCGTTTGCATGCATATTGGTCGTTTGACTTTTTGGTATGCTCTTTGATTATTAGTTGACCATAGGATTTCGTATTGGGTCTTTGTTATCATGGATAGTGGAGTTCCTTTTTCTCCCTCGTTTACTACTACCCCCCCAATGACGTTCATGGGAAATCCGGTTGTTTTTTATGGTATGCAGAACTATAACGCTCAGTTTGCACCTTGGGTCTCTAGCCATTTTTCTATTGATATGCCTTCCCCTGTGTAGCCCTCTCCCTAGCCCACATATATGAATCCTAGCATTGGACCCAGGGGCACCATGGCTCTGATGACTACTTCTTCATTTGATATGAGTCGTGTCCCCATGGGAGGATGGAACCTCCCTCCCTACAGATCCAATACTAGCTATGCTCTTTCAGGAGATAGTACTCAAATGGGTGCCTATACCACTTATTACCCCCCGCCCGTGTATCTTTCGTCTACCATGTCAGTTCCTTCAAACACTTTTTCCATGACAGGTCCTCAATTACCACCAAGTCTTGCATATGGAGAGAACCAGTTTTATGGTTCGGGCTACCCTCTTTATGGAAACCCTTCACAAGGGTGCAACATATATCCTCACTTGAATAATCCTTATCCAACCTCGGTCTCTCCACACACCCCTGTGACGATGCCCGTCCAACCCTCATAGGACCATTTTGGCGTTAACCAGCACCTTTCTGGGCTAGGACAAGAGGTACACCAAGATCCTGCCTGGCTTGCAATTTTCCAGAATCCATCTTTCCTCAAATAGTGGACTCAAATGCCACCATCAATCGCCAACCCAGTCACTGTCAGTCATACTGGTGCAACGTCTCTAACCTTTGCTAGTCATGTCGGAGATGGGTCAACTTCTTCTACCAACTACATCGACAACTTTCCCCCAAAAACTACCAATTATGTCGGGGGCACCATTCTTTTTTCCCTTAATCATAGCCATGTCACGTCTCCTGCTTCTATTCATCATACAGGAGATGAATCTTTGTCCCCTGCTAGTTATATCGAGAATCCCAGACGCCTCAGACGTAAGCCTATATTCTTTTGCAGGACTTGCGAAGGAAGTCACCTTACTCGTTTGTGTCCAATTACTGCCAAGATACCAGAAGCATGGGGTTCACCCAAGAGCCCTTCAAATTCTGAGGCATTCATGGTTTCTCTTCACACCACTTCCCCCTTGATTGTCTCGGTGGTTCCACTGATGCAATCTTCTCCCGACCTCACCCCCTTTGTTAAGGGTGAAGCGTCTCTTGCCCCCGTTACTATGCATCCTCTTCAACCTATAATTGAAGAAGTGGCCACACCAGTGCAATCTCTGGTCAACCCTACTCTCCCTGAAGAGAATGACACACCTTTCAGCTATGTCATCGACATTCCACACCCTCCCCCTTCTAAACGAGAAAGATTTATTCTTCCCCCGAATTCTCTCCCTCCAAGTCCTAACGAGGTTCCTTTTGATTGGGACGACCTGATGGGACATCCCATTCCCCCACCTATGTCTTTTCCATTAAGAGACATTATTTGAACCATCATGGAGATTGTATCCTCCGTTAGCACTTTCTCCTCCTCAACTTGGAGAGCTTTGGGTTTTCCTAAGATTTTGTCAGCGATCCGCAGGATACTAACTTTCGGCAGAAGGTCGGGATGGGAGCCTTGGCTTCCCCCTTTACATGTCGATTAAAATCCAAAAAATGAGTCTTAGTTAAGCTCTTTTCCGACTCGTTATTAAAAATTGAAAAGATCGTCGAGTGATTTGTCCCTTTCACACTCATTAAAATTAGATTTGAAAGATCATGAGTCTTAGTTAATCTCTTTTCTGACTCTCTATCAAAAATAGAAAAGATCGCCGAGTGAACTTGTCTTCTTCGCACTCGTAAATAGGATTTGAAAAGACGTCTATTTGGCACAAGTTTACCCCTTTTTCACACCAAGTAGACTAAAATATATAAAAAAGGACATTTTTTGGTGTTAAATTGTGATTGCATCCCATGCCCTTGCTTGCAGTATTGAGCCTTTAGCCGGTTCTCACTTTGCGTTATAAACCATGGCCTAAGCAGTTTGCATCGTCAACCAAGCAGAGCCTTGTCTATATCCTTCAAAATTTGACACCCTATACCCTGGAGGGAACATCACCCCGAGTGACCATCTCTCGCATTAATCTCCTTGCATTGAGCATAGGTACGTTCCACTGCTGGAACTAGTTTTTCTTACTTGCAACACTCGTTCCCTCCTCTATATCATAGCATTCACTTGTTATGAAAAAACAAAAAAATACAGGAGGAAAGGGAGTACTATACTGTAATTGGCAGCAATCGTTTTACCTTTGAACAGAGCACAAAGTTATTGAGTCCTTGCGTCATCATAATTTTGGGTTTAGCATGGCCTTAGGAAGCTGATCTCATTACAGAATTTTCTCTACCAATTGGTTAATCTTCCAGCCACTATAGAGAACATTATAGATGCCTCTTGCATCTAATTGTCAAATCATTAAGTCTAGGCTTCCAGATTCCACCGTATGTCTCATTCTCTTGTTCAAAGGAATTCTATCAACCTGTGTCGGCCACTCCTCATAAATCTTGACTTCGCATGTCGATCATACCCTTAGTTTGTCTCAGAATCACATGATACTTTGGTCTTATGATGCACCCTGGCCCTACTTTCATCATTGGTAGGTCACCTTGAACCCAACAATCGACATTTCATCATGGTTTGTTGACTGGGTGGTTTCCCTTATGTTCGACGGCAAGACATCTATTCACACTTTGGGATTCGTGCAGTGTCTTGGATGCCATTAGCCTTATTGGTGGTTTCCTCACCTTTGTCAACAATTTTCATCACTGGCTGCAATTCAAAGGGTCTTTTTCATGTACCACTTGCATTTGGCACACGTGAAAGACGCACAGGGTCATTAGTTCATGACCATGTTCTTCGTCCGATCTCCACCAAATCATGAAGCTCCTACTTTGCTCCTTGTGCTCATTGATGAGAGATGCCTTAATGCTCTCCTTTCAGCGGGTCTCTTTCCATCGACTTCAGCTCATGTATTCTGGATACGAGACTTAGATTTTTATGAGTACCTTGAGGTTTTCAGTCATTAGTGGCAGGCTCTCTCGCCATTGACAGATGGGAATACATCAATGTCTCCTGATCAATGGATCTCTCAAATGTTCAACACCGACTCCTTTATCACATTTGTAGAGATGTACTCGGTGCCTTGATACCTACTTGCATCATTGGTAGGCTATCTCACGTTTTTTAATGGTATACCTCAATGACCAGTAATCAAATGATGTCTCATCGTGTTTGAACTCAACTCATTTATTCACATGATGAAGACTTTCACCATTGGCGGATTGTATTGAAGACTTGAAGACATCACTTTGTAGACACAGCTCTCCTGAGCTATTGCTTCCATTTCATCGGACCAGTACCTATTTGACTTCAGTGATCATGGGAGATCATATTGTACTCCATGGTATACAAATATCTTCAAATTGATTTTAAGACTGATTTCATTGGGCCTTGTTCATGACTATGACAGCTATTGGCATGTAACCACATTTATGTTTTCCTACTCATGGCCATGCACACTTGTTGGTATATTTTCCACATGAATCTGCATTGTATTTTTGGCATCCATGTATGCAAAGTCAGTACATAATGTAATGAGCAATTGAGATCATCTAGCTGGTTCTCTACCACTCCACTTCTGGTTTATTTATAATGTATTTCGGCCATCGCAGATAGTCCTCTGATATCACACATTAGGGGGCATTTGTTATAGCAAGATTTGCCTCACCATTGCTATCTTGCACAGAGGGCCTTTTTCCATTTCCCTATGCAGACTTATCAACCCCCTTTTTTGATAAATCCAGAGCCAAAATTATATATTTTTCCATATATGCGCTCCATAACTACTTTGCAAGATGTGTATACGCTTGTTGCTCCACTACAGCTCGTGTATATCGGGATTTGTGCCAGAAAATACAAAATGAGGTCGGGTTTCCATGTCACGACAAATGATCTCTGATCTTTGGCCTTCCATATACTGGAAATGTTCTGACTATGCCTTTCAGTTGCATTCTGGAGGCTATAAGAGCACAATTTCGAGCTATGGAAAAGGAGAGAGAAAGCCTTCAACTTTGAGAGCAAAGTTACTCTGGAGAAATTACTTCATATTGAGTCAGCATCCCTTTGTCCCTCAAGTCTGAACACAGTGTTCATCCCCCAAGCTCTTCCTTTATCGTCAAGAGGATCTCATTATCTCTTTTCTATGAGCTTGCCTTTGGTGGAGGATTGAAGTGGTGGAGACCCATTTGGAAGGAACTTGGTTTCTTAGTTTCAAACCGTGCCGACATTGAAGTCTGTAATGTTGATACTTTTGTTGATAAATTATTAATAGAAATACTCCTTTCCTGTCCTATCGATATCTTGCAAATATATGATTATTATCCATGGGCATGTTTGTAATGTTTATTAATGGATTGTACTATATAATGTGCTAACTCATTTTATATTCCATCACTATATACTTGCATCGCTTGTTTGTTGAGAACTTCTTGTAGGTGTAAAGCTTTGGGTCAAAGTGCTCAACGGTGGAACGATATCAAACGATTGGATCGAGGTAGGCTTCTTCCTCGTATTGCACATTGTTTTATATAGCACATGTTGGAATTGAGTTGTTTTTTGCAATCATGTCTGTCTGTTGTGGTTTACCCTTGGCCATAGAGAGTTTCTCTCTTGTAACAATCTCCAACACTCGTGAACATCACTATGGTGAAAATAAAGAATGGGTCTTGGCAACGAGGCCATGTTTGGTACCAAAATATAAAATATACACTAAAATAAATGAGGAAAGAGGGAAAACCTCGTGGGAGAAACGCCCCCTCAAAGTATAATGTATGTAAAAAGAAGAATTGATAGTTGCTAGGAAACTGTGTCCTTCACTGCAAGACGACTGCATAGAGAATGGAACTTATTCTCATTGAAGGTATTGGTGAAGATGTCTACGGTCTATTATGTTGAAGGACAAAACTATAGGTCGATGATCCCATCATGTACTAGGTCCCAGATGTAGTGCATGTGGATCTCAATGTGCTTGATTCACTACCTCTAAAATGGATCTTTGTAGAACTTCATAGTGTTATGGTTTCCACACCACATGATGATCGGTTGATAAAATGGAATTCCCAACTCAGTGAGAAAATGTGTAGCCACATAGCCTGAATGGTTATGTTAACTACCCTTTTGTACTCTGCCTCGGCTATCGTGTTAGCTCCTTAAGAGCTATCACTTGTGACCTACTTGAAACAAGGGTAAAAAGTAAGAAATACAATAATAATGAATGAGAGAAACACTCTTCTAGTGTTGTGATCAATCATTCCTCCATGGTAACCTGGAACCAAAACAAGAAATTTCTCCTAGAGGATATGTTAGTTATATCTAGTAAATTATTACAATAATCATTTATATCAATAGTTCTCACATGCTACCAAGTATTCAAAAACATTTGTTATCACAACTATAGTTTTTAGCAGTTATCAAACTTGATATGTGTATGATCTAAAATAATGTTTTAAAGACTATGGTTAAGTTTTAAAGCATGAGTTCATTAACCATTTAGGAATTGAATAAAGAGGAAGAATTAATGATATAACATGGTAGCCATAATAATAAATGAAGATCTGAAATTAATCACAAATAATCAGCAAACCATAACAACAAATTTGTTAACGGAGTTCGGCAAGATCGCCTACGTCTTCGGGTCTTTGTCTCAATGGGTGAGGCTTTCTTATTTCTCTTAAATGATTCAAAAGTACATCATAAAAGTGTCAAATGGATTACAAATGGGTCTGTTTTTGTTCTTCTCAACCTCAATAATCCAACACAATTGACGGCATTGAAAAAGGCTGAGTGTAGCTCCCGGAATTGGCCAGCAAAGTTCCTCTCCTCAATGGCTTCCCTGCATAAAAATGTCTTTGGCTTCACAATTCTACAACATTTATCATGTTCAGAACTTGTGTGGACTGTTAAAAGCTTTTTTTTTATATAGATTCTGAGTTGGGGGTCAAAATCCAACTTCCCCCCAACTTTATGGCCTTAGATTGGGCTCAGATCCCTTTTAGAAGGCCAAAAATCCTCAAAAATCACTAAAAATCAGCTAAAAATCCACTAAAATAAGGTCAAAACCCATAATTTGGAAAAATATATGTTTAATCCCCTAGTTAGATTGTTCCCCTCTTCTGTGGTCATATGAGGACCATGTGTCCTAGTGCTAAGGGGTGCACCTCCCTTAGCTGGAAAAGGTGCTTACGTTTAAATTTATGAAAAGTGGGTTTTTTCTCTAAAGTAGTAATTTGCCCTTTATGGCTAGCTCATAGTGCTTAAGTCATTTGAAGAGGCAGGTCATGGGATCGAATCCCATGGAGTCCAACAATATAAATTTTACCTTTTTAAGACCTTGACCATCGTGACATGTGTCACCCTTGGATTGGACCATGTGCCAACGCATGGTTGGCCAATCTTTTTCCACATGGACTATCAAAACTTTGACACTTGTCATCATGAACCCTTGCCACTTGTCATGACCTAGTGATACCACATGTCATCACATGATAGCTTCCACTTGTTTAATTTAGAATATTCCATGTGTCACATGCTAAAGATGCCATGTGTCCCTTGACCAGTTGACTTTTTACCTATTTGACCCAAACTTCAGATTGCGATAACTTTTGCATACAGACTCTATTTTTTGATCTGTTTTCACCACCAAAAATATTACGATGATAACTTCGTGATCATGTCATTTTATTGAGTATTTGAGAAATTTTAATCTTGAACCTTTCAAGATCCATTTGGATCAGTGTAACTTTGAATCTTATCAATTTAATCAATCAAACCTACAACCTGGAGTCTTGTCCTCAAGAATGAGTGTGTTTATTTTTTTTTGAGTCTCCTTCACTCAAGATGACAAGTATTTTCTTCAACCTATCCTCTGTACTAAGATACTATGCATTCTTGACAAAAAACTGGGTTAGAGAATAAACTTTGTAATCTCAACTTTAATCAATCTGCTACTTTAACTTTAATTTTGACCAATGATTATTATGATAGTCATAACTTAAACAGATCAAAATACAACCTAGATGTTCATAATATCACAATAATTCCATAACAAATAGAGGAATATCAAATTAATCAAACCTGGGGTGCATTGTTCCTCTGAATGTATTGGATTTGAGATCCTTCTCGATCTACAATTGTTGTTTAGAAAAAATATCCTTTCTCTTGCAAATACCCTTTAAAAATAATGATACAGTTTAAACATATGTAAGTACATACCTCTGACAGTATCAACAGGTAGTAGCACCATCCGGTAGTAGCAGCAATAAAGGTAGTTGGAGATTTTCTAGGGTAAGGCACACTACAACAATAAAAATCATTCCCAACACTTCACAAAAAAATTCACTACAAGTGGTATTGGAGCCAGTGTTGGCACTACAAGTGGTATTGGAGCTAGTGTTGGCACTGCAACTGGAATGAAGGAACTAGCATGAAGGAAATGGCACTGCAACTGCAACTAATCTTGCAACTGATACTACAACATGCAACTGATATTGCAACTGCAATTGCAATTGGTACTTCAAATGCAACTACAACTTAGGGTTTTATGAGGAAACCCTAATTTCTCAAACTTTAAATTTTGGAATTATGATCCAGGGACTAGATGTGCCCTCTTAGGGAGAACTCCTAGATGTGGTTACTTCTCCCAACGTCCTCCTTAAATAGGGAAAATGTTACACTTAAGGTTTATGTAGAAACCCTAATTCTATAGCAACTACAATATTGAAAATTGGATTGTGAGTTGGTCTCTTCCAGGCCTGCTCTAATTCCATGTTGAAGTTTTTACTTATACAACTAGCAATTACGGTACTTCTTTATTATCACAA
>JASDQU010588538.1:73612-86912 GCA_032191745.1 Picea mariana
TGTTGGTATTTGACATATGGGTATTGATATTTTGGTTGTGATGTGTTGCTGAAGTTGTTGGTTTAGCTTGAGGCTACATAACAGTGAGGTTGTGGCACATGGTTTTATGTAAGGGTTTATGGTATCTGTTTTATGGTATTTGGTTTATGGATAGGGTGATGAATTGTTAGATAACTTTTGATTGTTATATTGGTGTATGTCTTTGGTATATGGTTGAGGTAAATATTGGGTACATGGTTGAGACAAGTAGTTGATGAATTGGCACATACATGAGGTGTATAGTTGATGAGTTGGCACATACATGAGGTGTATAGTTGATGATGTTGGCACATCTTGATGAGTCAAGGTTGATGCATGGTTGATGCATGGTACATGTTGGTTCGGGTTATTGGTACAGGTTGTTTGGTGTAGGTTGATTGGTACAGGTTGTTACAGGTTATTGGTACAGGTTGACAGTGATAGGTTGACAGTGGCAGTGGTTGATTCAGTGACAATAACAGGTTGTCTACATTTGTAATTTATATTTTAGGGCGGTTGGACGAGGCAAGGACAGGTGGTTGTATCCACCTTCCGATTGTATCCTGAGAACTTAGGGGGTTGTAGCCTCCTTCTAGTTGTAGCCAGAGAATTGAGGAGTTGGATCTTCCCTCAGGTTGTAGCCTGAGAAACTAGGGGGTTGGAGCCTCCTTCCAGTTGCAGCTGGAAAACAAAGGAAGTTGGTGCTTCCAATGAATGTAACTCTTCAAGACATATAAGAAAAAGCATTATGTGGTTTTCTCCCGCTTTGGTTTTCCACGTAAAAACATTGGTGTACTGTGTATGTGTATGATTTCTCATTTGTTCATTGTTTATTTATTCTGCAATTATTGGATGATAATGCTACACTGATATAACACTTGCATTATATGGTTAAAAAGGATTAAATTTCTCTATTGTTGATTCACCCCCCCTCTTAGTAATCCAACAAGGAATTCACCATGGATAACCTATTTTATTCATGGGTATGGTTCTCCTCCAAGCCTTAATTTCCCTACAATTTAGCATATTTTAACTCTCCTTTGCTTGTTGCATTTTCCTTTCATTCCATGTGAATTTCCTATAGGAATCCCCTCACTTGGGTAGATGGATCAGCCCCTCCATATTTTTCATTTTCCATCTACCCATTGATATATCCTTCCTTACATGAGTTCGTTGAAATAGTTACCCATGTTGCATTTTGGTGCCCATGTCGTTGAAACCCATTAGGGATTGGGAGTCCAATTAGTCTCCATACCAGAATTGAAGCCACATGTATTCATTCTCATCATGTTGATAGACATACGCTATGGAATCCCATATTTATGGTTGGTATTTTTTGAATTATCATGTATCATAATCCCTCCACTTCATTCATACAGTGATAATTATTCATTTTTATGCCACCATTTACCCACCCTCAAGGAGATTGTCATTATTGTCCCTACCATTGATCACTTCCATTTGCATTTTCCACCTTTAACATTACCACCATATGGTTTTATTTTGGGACATTTATCTCCTTGTTTCCCATATACATCCCCATTTGGTTTCCCTCTCGTAGGATTTTGATTGGATACTATGTCTCTTGAGACACTAGTTGGATCTGTAGTATACTCTTTTTGTTACTACATTTCTTATCATTTCCTCCTGACACTCCATTTGGAAATACCAACAGGGCATTTTGATTGTAAATGTGTTGAACCTGCACAGAATAAATCTAGCTAGGAATTGACATACACAGTTGCAGAGAAAATATGAGAAAAGAGAAGCATGAGAGAAAGAATAGAAGAATTCTCATTAACCAAATGAATGAATGATAATTTACACATGATATACTATGTATAACTCAAATAATGTGCATTGGAGGAGAAGCCAATGTGCCATAGTGGTGGTATATAGTGATATGGACACACACCAGTAGTTACCGAAGTAAACCGCCAGCTAGTCTAGTCTCTCAGGCAGTTACAGGAGTGAACTGCCACCTAGTCTGAGTTAACTAGTCTCTCAGTCTTCAGTTAACTGACTGAAACAGAGTGAAGTGAGGAGAATATCATGCAATCATGAGTAATTCGCAAGTATGGTGATGATCCCAAGGAAAATGCACATTAGTTGGTGATGATCCCAATGTTGCATGGTGATAATCCCAATGTGGAATCTAGACTCCACTCAACTGATCAAAATGAAGTGTGAACTGAAGAGAATATTCTCCTAGAGGAATATTATCCCTAAAATATAGGAGACTGAATAATGACTAATAAACATATGTAAAAACTTAGTAAAAATAAATCCTAAGTGTGTGTGAAGTATCTATGTTATAGCAAGATTTGCCTCACCATTGTTATCTTGCACAGAGGGCCTTTTTCCATTTCCCTATGCAGACTTATCAACCCCCTTTTTTGATAAATCCAGAGCCAAAATTATATATTTTTCCACATATACGCTCCCTAACTACTTTGCAAGATGTGTATACGCTTTCTACTCCACTATAGCTCGTGTATATCGGGATTTGTGCCAAAAAATACAAAATGAGGTCGGGTTTCCATGTCACGACAAATGATCTTTGATCTTTGGCCTTCCATATACTGGAAACATTCTGACTCGGCCTTTCAGTTGCATTTTGGAGGCTATAAGAGCACAATTTCGAGCTATGAAAAAGGAGAGAGAAAGCCTCCAACTTTGAGAGCAAAGTTACTCTGGAGAAATTACTTCATATTGAGTCAGCATCCCTTTGTCCCTCAAGTCTAAACATAGTGTTCATCCCCCAAGCTCTTCCTTTATCGTCAAGAGGATCTCATTATCTCTTTGCTATGAGCTTGCCTTTGGTGGAGGATTGAAGTGGTAGAGACCCAGTTCAAAGGAACTTGGTTTCTTGGTTTCGAACCATGCTGACACGAAAGTCTGTAATGTTGATACTTTTGTTGATCAATTATTAATAGAAATACTCCTTTCTCGTCCTATCGATATCTTTCAAATATATTATTATTATCCATGGGCATGTTTTTAATGTTTATTAATGGATTGTACTATCTAATGTGCTAACTCATTTTATATATCATCACTATATGCTTGCATCGCTTGTTTGTTGAGAACTTCTTGTAGGTGTAAAGCTTTGGGTCAAAGTGCTCAATGGTGGAATGACATCAAATGATTGGATCGAGGTAGGCTTCTTCCTCGTATTGCACATTAGTTTATGTAGCACATGTTGGAATTGAGTTGATTTCTGCAGTCATACCTGTCTGTTGTGGTTTACCCTTGGCCATAGAGAGTTTTTCCCTCGTAATAGAATTGGTGACTCCACTGGGGAGAGATCTTCCTTCTAAGGGTTGAAGTATTTTTCCTTCTTACATTGTTTTTTTGCCTTTGTATTTCTTGTCGTATCACAATGGGATAGAGTTTGTTCACTCTAGGTCTGAGTTTTCAGCCTTTTAACCTTGCCTAGCCTTGTTTTAAAAGATATACACCCTTTTTACCCTGACAATCACATGTATACGCTTGTTTTCCCACTACAAGAGGTGTATATACGCCCTTTTATCTTGAACAGGAGCGTATACCACTTCCCCCTTGCTTGTTTTCTTGGTTTAGTGACTGTTGGGTAGGTTTTGAGGATCACTGAGCCTTCTTAGGTCTCTATGGTACCTGTTGAGATTGTCTGGGATGACAGGAAACCTTTTTGGAGTTGAATTTTTGGGCAGCATCTTTCTCTTTGTTTTTTGTTTTTGATTTGTCCTTGGTAGTTGGGTTGTTTGCTTAGCTGCTTGGTATTATGCTCGAGTGATTTCTTTTATACACAGTAGAAGTTATATATCAATTCGCTTATTAGTCCATGCATTTTCTTTTTAAATACATTGAAAATACAAAAAAAAATTGGCATTTTGCATTGGTTGGTATTTTTGTCTTTGAACCTTTATCATTAGCTTAGCACATTTAGCGAAAGATTGCATTTTACTTCTGAGTTGCAGAGTTAAAATTGAAGATTGCATTGTTTTTATTTAGCATATCATTCACTGAAAAGTTAAAGTTAGGCTTTGCATTATATCTATTTTTATTTTTATGTAGAGTCATAACACCATGAGTTTCATCTCCATACCTCTTTGAGTAATCATGGCAGATAAAATTTACGCTTTAAACTAAAATTGATTCGTCATTATTTTATTTTTTAGGGTGCACAAACTAGCCTAGGATTTAGTGCCTTGGAATAGGATTTTGTGAGTAAACTTCTCCAAGGCAATTAAATCAACTTATGTGTCTGAGACAGGGAGTTGAGAAATCCATTGTATAATTGGTAATATCAGGAGGCTCCGCTCACACCGGAGTTAATCACGAGGTCGTGCAAAGTTAGTTGAAGGGATAACCCCTAAATACTCACCTAGCATCAGAGATATTTCTTTGGATTTATTCGTATTTGGGGATCTTGCTAGTGCCCATACCTCTGTGAGAGGCGGTGCTTTCAAGGTTTCAGGCTTTTCTACCCTGCCCATATGGTGATCTGGAGTTATGACTACTCGCCTATGCATCAATTATACAATGGTTTATTAGTTTCTTGACTTAGGTTTCTCATAGGTTACTTGCAGAGGTTATTCTGCTTGTATCATGAGTCAGATAGGGGTCGGACAACACACAGCCTTTATGGAGGATTACCTCTCCGGGGGGGTCTGACCAACTTTTTTTTAAGCCTACAAGGGCCCTTATAACTGATTATGTTACCTCCAAACTTTAGTAGGGAGTCTCAAGTCCCTCTTGGACGAGGCATACCTTCTTTAGTGAGGGAGGCCACTCAGCCACTTTAGCCCGTTTGCATGCATAATGGTCGTTTGACTTTTTGGTATGCTCTTTGATTATTAGTTGACCATAGGATTTTGTACTGGGTCTTTGTTATCATGGATAGTGGAGTTCCTTTTGCTCCCTCATTTACTGCTACCCCCCCAATGACGTTCATGGGAAATCCGGTTGTTTTTTATGGTATGCAGAACTATAACGCTTAGTCTGCACCTTGGGTCTCTAGCCATTTTTCTGTTGATATGCCTTCCCCCGTGTAGCCCTCTCCCTAGCCCACATATATGAATCCTAGCATTGGACCCGGGGGCACCATGGCTCCGATGAATACTTCTTCATTTGATATGAGTCGTGTCCCCATGGGAGGATGGAACCTCCCTCCCTACGGATCCAATACTAGTTATGCTCTTTCAGGAGACAGTACTCAGATGGGTACCTATACCACTTATTACCCCCCGCCCGTGTATCTTTCATCTGCCATGTCAGTTCCTTCAAACACTTTTTCCATGATAGGTCCTCAATTACCACCAAGTCTTGCATATGGAGACAACCAGTTTTATGGTTCGGGCTACCCTCTTTATGGAAACCCTTCACAAGGGGGCAACATATATCCTCACTTGAATAATCCTTATCCAACCTCGGTCTCTCCACACACCCCAGTGACGATGCCCGTCCAACCCTCATCGGACCATTTTGGCGTGAACTAGCACCTTTCTGGGCTAGGACAAGAGGTACACCAAGATCCTGCCTAGCTTGCAATTTTCCAGAATCCATCTTTCCTCGAACAGTGGACTCAAATTCCACCATCAATCGCCAGCCCAGTCACTATTGGTCATACTGGTGAAACATCTCCAACCTCTGCCAATCATGTCGGAGATGGGTCAACTTCTTCTACCAACTACATCGACAACTTTCCCCCAACCTCTACCAGTTATGTCGGGGGCACCATTCTTTTTTCCCTTAATCATAGCCATGTCATGTCTCCCGCTTCTATTCATCATACAGGAGATGACTCTTTGTCCCCTACTAGTTATATCGAGAATCCCAGACGCCTCAGACGTAAGCCTAAATTCTTTTGCAGGACTTGCGAAAGAAGTCACCTTACTTGTTTGTGTCCAATTACTGTCGAGATACCAGAAGCATGGGGTTCACCCAAGATCCCTTCAAATTCTGAGGCATTCGTGTTTTCTCTTCACACCACTTCCCCCTTGATTGTCTCGGTGGTTCCACCGACGCAATCTTCTCCCGACCTCACCCCCTTTGTTAAGGGCGAAGTGTCTCTTTCCCCCGTTACTATGCATCCTCTTCAACCTATAATTGAAGAAGTGGCCACACCAGTGCAATATCTGGTCAACCCTACTCTCCCTGAAGAGAATGACACACCTTTCAGCTATGTCATCAACATTCCACACCCTCCCCCTTCTAAACGAGAGAGATTTATTCTTCCCCCAAATTCTCTCCCTCCAAGTCCTGACGAGGTTCCTTTTGATTGGGACGACCTGATGGGACATCCCATTCCCCCACCTATGTATTTTCCATTAAGAGACATTATTCGAACCATCATGGAGATTGTATCCTCCGTTAGCACTTTCTCCTCCTCAACTTGGAGAGCTTTGGGTTTTCCCAAGCTTTTGCCAGCGATCCGCAGGATACTGACTTTCGGCAGAAGGTCGGGACGGGAGCCTTGGCCTCCCCCTTTACATGTCGATTAAAATCCAAAAAACGAGTCTTAGTTAAGCTCTTTTCCGACTCATTATTAAAAATTGAAAATATCGTCGAGTGATTTGTCCCTTTCACACTCATTAAAATTAGATTTGAAAGATCATGAGTCTTAGTTAAGCTCTTTTCTGACTCTCTATCAAAAATAGAATAGATCGCCGAGTGAACTTGTCTTCTTTGCACTTGTAAATAGGGTTTGAAAAGACATCTATTTGGCACAAGTTTACCCCTTTTTCACACTAAGTAGACTAAAATATATAAAAAAGGACATTTTTTGGTGTTAAATTGTGATTGCATCCCATGCCCTTGCTTGCAGTATTGAGCCTTTAGCCGGTTCTCGCTTTGCATTATAAACCATGGCCCAAGCAGTTTGCATCCTCAACCAAGCAGAGCCTTGTCTATATCCTTCAAAATTTGACACCCTATACCCTGGAGGGAACATCACCCCGAGTGACCATCTCTCGCATGCATTTCCTTGCATTGAGCATAGGTACGTTCCACTGCTGGAACTAGTTTTTCTTACTTGCAACACGCGTTACCTCCTCTATATCATAGCATTCACTTGTTATGAAAAAACAAAAAAAGACAGGCGGAAAGGGAGTACTATATTGTAATTGGCAACAGTCGTTTCACCTTTGAACAGAGCAAAAAGTTATTGAGTCCTTACGTCATCATAATTTTGGGTTTAGCATGGCCTTAGGAAGCTGATCTCATTACATAATTTTCTCTACCGATTGGTTAATCTTCTAGCCACTATAGAGAACATTATAGATGCCTCCTGCATCTAATTGTCAAATCATTAAGTTTATGCTGCCAGAGTCCACCATATGTCTCATTCTCTTGTTCAAAGGAAGTCTATCAACATGTGTCAGCCACTCCTCATAAATCTTGACTTCGCATGTCGATCATACCCTCAGTTTATCTCAGAATCACATGATACTTTGGTCTTATGATGCACCCTGGCCCTACTTTCATCATTGGTAGGTCACCTTGAACCCAACAATCGACATTTCATCATGGTTTGTTGACTGGGTGGTTTCACTTATGTTCGACGGCAAGACATCTATTCACACTTTGGGATTCGTGCAGTGTCTTGGATGCCATTAGCCTTATTGGTGGTTTCCTCGCCTTTGTCAGCAATTTTCATCACTGGCTTCTATTCAGAGGGTCTTTTTCATGTACCACTTGCATTTGGAACACGCGAAAGACGCATAGGGTCATTGGTTCATGAACATGTTCTTCGTCCGATCTCCACCAAATCATGAAGCTCCTACTTTGCTCCTTGTGCTGACTGATGAGAGATGCCTTAATGCTCTCCTTTCAGCGGGTCTCTTTCCATCGACTTCAGCTCATGTATTATGGATACGAGACTTAGATTTTTTTGAGTACCTTGAGGTTTTCAGTCATTAGTGGCAGGCTCTCTCGCCATTGACAGATGGGAATACATCAATGTCTCCTGATCAATGGATCTCTCAAATGTTCAACACCGGCTCCTTTATTCACATTTGTAGAGATGTACTCGGTGCCTTGATACCTACTTGCATCATTGGTAGGCTATCTCACGTTTGTTAATGGTATACCTCAATGACTGGTAATCAAACGATGTCTCATCGTGTTCAAACTCAACTCATTTATTCACATGATGAAGACTTTCACCATTGGCAGATTGTATTGAAGACTTGAAGACATCACTTTGTAGACACAGCTTTCCTGAGCTATTGCTTCCATTTCATCGGACCAGTACCTATTTGACTTCAGTGATCATGGGAGATCATATTGTACTCCATGGTATACAGATATCTTCAAATTTATTTTAAGACTGATTTCATTGGGCCTTGTTCATGACTATGACAGCTATTGGCATGTAACCACATTTATATTTTCCTACTCATGGCCATGCACACTTGTTGGTATATTTTCCACATGGATCTGCATTGTATTTTTGGCATCTATGTATGCAAAGTCAGTACATAATATAATGAGCAATTGAGATCATCTAGTTGGTTCTCTACCACTCCACTTCTGGTTTATTTATAATGTATTTCGGCCATCACAGATAGTCCTCTGATATCACACATTAGGGGGCATCTGTTATAGCAAGATTTGCCTCACCATTTCTATCTTGCACAGAGGGCCTTTTTCCATTTCCCTATGCAGACTTATCAACCCCCTTTTTTGATAAATCCAGAGCCAAAATTATATATTTTTCCACATATACGCTCCCTAACTGCTTTGCAAGATGCATATACACTTGTTGCTCCACTACAGATCGTGTATATCGGTATTTGTGCCAGAAAATACAAAATGAGGTCAGGTTTCCATGTCACGACAAATGATCTCTGATCTTTGGCCTTCCATATACTGGAAACTTTTCAACTCGGCCCTTCAGTTTCATTCTGGAGGCTATAAGAGCACAATTTCGAGCTATGGAAAAGGAGAGAGAAAGCATTCAACTTTGAGAGCAAAGTTACTCTGGAGAAATTACTTCATATTGAGTCTACATCCCTTTGTCCCTCAAGTTTGAACACAATGTTCAGCCCCCAAGCTCTTCCTTTATTATCAAGAGGATCTCATTATCTCTTTGCTATGAGCTTGCCTTTGGTGGAAGATTGAAGTGGTGGAGACCCATTTGGAAGGAACTTGGTTTCTTAGTTTCAAACCGTGTCGACATGGAAGTCTATAATGTTGATACTTTTGTTGATCAATTATTAATAGAAATACTCCTTTCCTGTCCTATCGATATCTTGTAAATATATGATTATTATCCATGGGCATGTTTGTAATGTTTATTAATGGATTGTACTATCTAATGTGCTAACTCATTTTATATACCATCACTATATATTTGCATCGCTTGTTTGTTGAGAACTTCTTGTAGGTGTAAATCTTTGGGTCAAAGTGCTCAACGGTGGAACAATATCAAACGATTGGATCGAGGTAGGCTTCTTCCTCGTATTGCACATTGTTTTATATAGCACATGTTGGAATTGAGTTGATTTTTGCAGTTACGTCTGTCTGTTGTGGTTTACCCTTGGCCATAGAGAGTTTCTCCCTTGTAACAATCTCCAACACTCGTGAACATCACTATGGTGAAAATAAAGAATGGGTCTTGGCAACGAGGCCATGTTTGGTACCAAAATATAAAAGATACACTAAAATAAATGAGGAAAGAGGGAAAACCTCGTGGGAGAAACGCCCCCTCAAAGTATAATGTATGTAAAAAGAAGAATTGATAGTTGCTAGGAAATTGTGTCCTTCACTACAAGACGACTCCGTAGAGAATGGAACTTATTCTCATTGAAGGTATTGGTGAAGATGTCTACGGTCTATTATGTTGAAGGAAAAAACTACAGGTCAATGATCCCATCATGTACTAGGTCCCAGATGTAGTGCATGTGGATCTCAATGTGCTTCATTCACTACCTCTAAAATGGATCTTTGCAGAACTTCAGAGTGTTATGGTTTCCACACCACATGAGGATCGGTTGATAAAACAGAATTCCCAACTCAGTGAGAAAATGTTGTAGCCACATAGCCTGAATGGTTATGTTAACTACCCCTCTGTACTCTGCCTCGGCTATCGTGTTAGCTCCTTAAGAGCTATCACTTGTGACCTACCTGAAACAAGGGTAAAAAGTAAGAAATACAATAATAATGAATGAGAGAAACACTCTTCTAGTGTTGTGATCAATCATTCCTCCATGGTAACCTGGAACCAAAACAAGAAGTTTCTCCTAGAGGATATGTTAGTTATATCTAGTAAATTATTACAATAATCATTTATATCAATAGTTCTCACATGCTACCAAGTATTCAAAAACATTTGCTATCACAACTATAGTTTTTAGCAGTTATCAAACTTGATATGTGTATGATCCGAAATAATCTTTTAAAGACTATGGTTAAGTTTTAAAGCATGAGTTCATTAACCATTTAGGAATTGAATAAAGAGGAAGAATTAATGATATAACATGGTAGCCATAATAATAAATGAAGATCTGAAATTAATCACAAATAATCAGCAAACCATAACAACAAATTTGTTAAGGGAGTTCGACAAGATCGCCTACGTCTTCGGGTCTTTGTCTCAATGGGTGAGGCTTTCTTATTTCTCTTAAATGATTCAAAAGTACATCATAAAAGTGTCAAATGGATTACAAATGGGTATGTTTGTGTTCTTCTCAACCTCAATAATCCAACACAATTGACGGCATTGAAAAAGGCTGAGCGTAGCTCCCGGAATTGGCCAGCAAATTTCCTCTCCTCAATGGCTTCCCTACATAAAAATGTCTTTGGCTTCATAATTCTACAACATTTATCATGTTCTGAATTTGTGTGGACTGTTAAAAACTTTTTTTTTATATAGATTCTGAGTTGGGGGTCAAAATCCAACTTCCCCCCAACTTTATGGCCTTAGATTGGGCTCGGATCCCTTTTAGAGGGCCAAAAATCCTCAAAAATCACTAAAAATCAGCTAAAAATCCACTAAAATAAGGTCAAAACCCAAAATTTGGAAAAACATATGTTTAAGCCCCTAGTTAGATTGTTCCCCCCTTCTGTGGTCATATGAGGGCCATGTGTCCTAGTGCTAAGGGGTGCACCTCCCTTAGCTGGAAAAGGTGCTTACGTTTAAATTTATGAAAAGTGGGTTTTTTCTCTAAAGTAGTAATTCGCCCTTTGTGGCTAGCTCATAGTGCTTAATTCATTTGAAGAGGCAGGTCATGGGATCGAATCCCATGGAGTCCAACAATATAAATTTTACCTTTTTAAGACCTTGACCATCGTGACATGTGTCACCCTTGGATTGGACCATGTGTCAATGCATGGTTGGCCAATCTTTTGCCACATGTACTATCAAAACTTTAACACTTGTCATCATGAACCCTTGCCACTTGTCATGACCTAGTGATACCACATGTCATCACATGATAGCTTCCACTTGTTTAATTTAGAAGATGCCATGTGTCACATGCTGAAGATGCCACGTGTCCCTTGACCAGTTGACTTTTTACTTGTTTGACCCAAACTTCAGATTGCGATAACTTTTGCATATAGACTCTATTTTTTGATCTGTTTTCACCACCAAAAATATTACGATGCTAACTTCGTGATCATGTCATTTTATTGAGTATTTGAGAAATTTTATTTTTGAACCTTTCAAGATCCATTTGGATCAGTGTAACTTTGAATCTTATCAATTTAATCAATCAAACCTACAACCTGGAGTCTTGTCCTCAAGAATGAGTGTGTTTATTTTTTTTTGAGTCTCCTTCACTCAAGATGACAAGTATTTTCTTCAACCTATCCTCTGTACTAAGATAATATGCATTCTTGACAAAAAACTGGGTTAGAGAATAAACTTTGTAATCTCAACTTTAATCAATCTACTACTTTAACTTTAATTTTGACCAATGATTATTATGATAGTCATAACTTAAATAGATCAAAATACAACCTAGATGTTCATAATATCACAATAATTCCATAACAAATAGAGGAATATCAAATTAATCAAACCTGGGGTGCATTGTTCCTGTGAATGTATTGGATTTGAGATCCTTCTCGATCTACGATTGTTGTTTAGAAAAAATATCCTTTCTCTTGCAAATACCCTTTAAAAATAATGATACAGTTTAAACATATGTAAGTACATACCTCTGACAGTATCGACAGGTAGTAGCACCATCCGGTAGTAGCAGCAATAAAGGTAGTTGGATATTTTCTAGGGTAAGGCACACTAGGACAATAAAAATTAGTCCCAACACTTCACAAAAAAATTCACTGCAAGTGGTATTGGAGCCGGTGTTGGCACTGCAAGTGGTATTGGAGATGGTGTTGGCACTACAACTGGAATGAAGGAACTAGCACGAAGGAAATGGCACTGCAACTGCAACTAATCTTGCAACTGATACTACAACATGCAACTGATACTGCAACTGCAATTGCAATTGGTACTTCAAATGCAACTACAACTTAGGGTTTTATGAGGAAACCCTAATTTCTCAAACTTTAAATTTTGGAATTATGATCCAGGGACTAGATGTGCCCTCTTAGGGAGAACTCCTAGATGTGGTTACTTCTCCCAACATCCTCCTTAAATAGGGAAAATGTTACACTTAAGGTTTATGTAGAAACCCTAATTCTATAGCAACTACAATATTGAAAATTGGATTGTGAGTTGGTCTCTTCCAGGCCGGCTCTAATTCCATGTTGAAGTTTTTACTTATACAACTAGCAATTACAGTTCTTCTTTATTATCACAATCATTTAGCACATTAGTTGCATAAATAAGATCACTGAAAGAGAGTAAATCATAGAAACAATAGAGACGCACATATTATCCTGGGAAACCCCAACAAAAACTTCCTCAATATAGATAGACCAAAGACCGAACACAAGATCCTCCTCTACTCCTTCACTAGGAAGAGTAGCTCACCACTTAACCAATAAATACCAAGACATAGACCAAAACCCTCCTTGACGTCACCCCTAGTTGCAATAGTTTCTCCTCCAAGACTTATGCACTGCATAGCATATAAGCGAGTGTCCAAATGAGGCGTTGGCTTCTCTTATAAATAGTGGTCTAGCCAACCTATAATTAGGTCTGGGCTGACATGTCACTTTACCCTCTTAATTTACATTTAACTGTCAAGTCACAATAGGGCCGACTTTTACAAAGGCACAATAGGGACTAATTAATAAATATAATATAATAATATTATTCAATACTCTCTCTCAGGTAGAATATTCTTCTAAGTTACAATATTTCAACAAAACGTCCTTGGTCTTC
>JASDQU010588539.1:6762-21056 GCA_032191745.1 Picea mariana
TTTTCAAATGGAAAAAAAAAAAAAAAAAAAAAAAAAAAAAATTACTTCTTTTAATTGTATTTTCAACTTATATCCTTATAGGTTTACTCAAATTTAAACTATAGGAACTCATTGGATGTAGAATAAAATTATGCATCCAACGAGTACCCACTTTGCATTCTTTTGGTACATCAACAATGAGATAAACATGAAATACATGCAAAAAATTGGTATCAAATCCAAATAGTAATGCCTAGATAAGCCCCTATCTTCCATATGTGGTTTTCGTTGGTCTTTGGTTCACATGATTTAACACTATTGAGCACAACACAGGTCAAAGTGTTCTAGATTTAGGATCCAGTTCTTTTAAGGTGGCTTTGATTGATATTGTAAAAATCATCTCTTGATAAATAAAGCTTATCTTGTTTTGAGTTCTCTATGTGCTATGAGTTGAGCCTCATATTCAATGTGCTTGGTAAGTGAGAAGTGGTAGTTAGAAAGAAAATGTGAAGTTGGAATCTGTTGCCGAGATAAGTCTCTAAGACGCTGTTGTGGTTGTTGAAGCCAAGAAGGCGTGGAGTGTTGTTGTGAAGTCTTTTTCTATAGAATTCATCTATTTTCCTTCTGTTATTTTCTATCTTTCCTGCTTACGTAATGTACAGTTGAAGTCAACAGTAAATTTAATGGCATACCTAAGATCTAGATCGAGTTAGTCTTTTGATTTGTCAAAAGATATAAAAAGAAAGATGTAGTCTTGGATAAGAAGTTTAATAGGATCTAAAAAAATTTATGCTCTATGTAATACTAGAGTAATATCCAAAGAATTTGAATTGACTTGCAATTGGTCTCTCCTTGATATCGGTCCAGAATATATATATGATGTTCCCATGTTTAGATTTCATGCTTCGACATTAATCATATATGTGACTACAAATGTTCCTATTGCATTAATAGAACATGTTTACCAAGTCTCTCTTCTAAAAAAGGACGATGTTGAATGGGATTAGAACAAGCATTTCAATATGTTCATATCGGTCTTATGCAGTTTGGGATTAATCCATTGGTTATACCTAATCTAGATGTCTTATCTCTATGTTGTGTTGTTGATTCTCGACACACTCACTTTTAGAATACATTGATTGGAGGTTTCCAAGAACCTTTGCACAATTCTCTAGTTTGGTCTTTTGTCCTTCTTCGATTTCATATTTCCCTTAATGACTTGCACATATTTGATTTCCTACAAGCCTATATCCAATTTTCTAGTTTCAATATGTCTCCTTGGTTTGAGATCACACAATTACATACAACAATCTATTTGTGTTTTGTCTCAACTACCCTTCCTGCTTTAAATCCTAATATTACAACATGTACTACGCAACATGAAGGCATAGTGGTGGGCCCAGGTAATGTCACTCCAATCACTTTGGGATTTACAGAACTCAATATCCTAGAGGAGTGGAATTCCAAATATACAAGCATCCAACAAAAATATCTTCCTCTTGCAGAGCCACAACAACTCATGATTTGTAATACAAGTCATGGCCCTGTCTTAAGACTAGGAAGATCACAAAGTGTCAGGATATTACTTCATCAAGGTATGCTGAAAATATGGTCAGATATAGGCCCAAAACAAGTTTGAGACCTAAATTCACAGAGTTGGGTGATCATATCTCCAACCACAAGAGAAAACATTCATTCTACAAATTCTGTGAAGCCAACTCATTTACCACATCCCAAGTTCCTTCTTATTTGGGATCTTTTGAAAATGCAGAGATATACAACCATCTTCATCTTCTTCACATATAGATCATTTGGGACAACATTCTAACTATCAAGACTGTCTCCATATAATAACGCCTAGGGAAATTAAAATGCTTAGATATGATCTCCCTAGAGAAAAGGAAGCTTCTAGTAAATCAAATCTAGTACCAGAAATATCACTTGTCATTGGTAATTATGCCCCAAAATAAAAATATGGCACTCTAATAGATGATATGGACTCCATTCAATATTTAAAGGATAGTGAGGAAAGGTCACAATATTTATTTAGACTCCAAAATTACTCTAACTACTAGTCTATCTGCATTACACAAAATATATATGACATGGCCCAGGATATCCTACAAACAAAGGGTCATATAAATGGAATGCATGTAGACTTAGACAAACTTGAGAGTAGCTCCTTCTCCTCCTTTATCATTGGAAGAAGTTGATAAACAAACTTTCAACTTATTTAGGCCTGAGGATATTCAAAACATTCAAGAAGTAAACATTTTCTTCTAAAAGGAATTAATAGGCATGAATACAAAATACAAACATAGAAAGTGTTGTATTATTAGCACAAGAAAAACTCCAAATCATCAAATCTCAACTAATTGAAATAAAAATGGTTAAACAAAAACAACTAGAAGGATTTGGAATTAAGGATGAAGATGTAGCAAGAGGTACAGAACAAGATCGTCATCCTTTTCAGAGTGCATGGGAGAAATGGTGCAATGTCAAATATGAAGGGAACAGGAAGGTTCCCTATGACCTTGCAAACTCTGAAGATCAAGTTTTAGCCGAGAAAACATGGACCCAACCCCCATCACAAATATAAACTGTAAATCAAAAAATGAGATCAAGATGGTAGTTCAAAGATGTTCTTCATGGGATAAAACAAAAAAATCCATTTTAAGATAAAAGTCACATGGGGGGAATTGGCCCTATGACTGACATACATTTCATAGGTAACTTGGATTTATGGTGGAATAGACTAAACCCAGATGACAAGTTACATATGATGGAACCAGATAAACTCGTAGAAGAATTAATTAAAGGATTCATCCATGAACTATATGGCAATGGTAAGGTTGACTCCCGCCTCTATTTTGATTTATTCATGAATCAAAAGTTGTGCAATATAAAAGATTTGTCTGAATTTTACTACATGATGCATGATTTGTTGTACAAATCCCATGATACAACCAATCCTGCATATCTTCGAAAATATATGTCTATTATGCATCGTTGAATACTAGACTTGGTCGAAGAAGGCATGATAGATGAAAACAATGATATTGAAGAACTTTCTCTAGCGGGATTATAGGAAAATATATTTTCCACTTTGCAGAAAGAATGCATGCATAGAAAAACTGCAAAATATCTTAAAAGTAATTAGGATTTGACAATTTTGTTTGTGACATATATGTAGAGACTTACCATTTTGGATGTGGTAAATCCAAGCATAAGAAGAAAAACCGTGGAAAAGAATGTAAATGCCACAAATGCAATGATAGGTCATTTAAACCTCGATATTGATTTAAGAACTATAGAAAATTTCACAAAAATGAGAACATACCTAGAAAAACATTGTTTAAGAAAAGATAGTCTCCTAGCAAGAAAACAAATTGCTAGATTTGCCATAAGCCTGGCCAATAGGCTAATCAGTGTCCTCTATGGGGAAAAAACAAATTCCAAAATAAGCTTATGGAAATATTTACTCATGCATATGCTCTAGAAGAATGGGAATTGGTTTCCACTCGTTTAGAAGGTGAGTACCTTTCAGTCACAGACTCTTCAGATTTTGATTCTGATAATGCTCATCATGTAAATAATCTTTCTCTTAGTTTTGATTCATATTCTTCCTTAGATGAATTATATTTCCTTTCTCTTCCAGATATAAGGATGTTTGCTAGAGACCCTTCCCCTCCTGAGCTAAGAACTCAAATTTCTGCTCTCCAAAGTCGACTCCAAACACTCACTATTGGTGATTTCAAATTAGCCAAAAAGATAAAACTTGACATTTCTACTCTGTAGCAGCAACTTTCTCACCTCACGCAGCCAAACTCGGTGAATATTTATAGTTACTATCCAACCGATAAGGACATTGATAAAATTCATTCACCTCTTCCTCTTTCTTCATCCTCATCTTCTAAATCTAACCCTCTCCCAAAAGGTAGAACATTTGAAGAACCTGGTTTCCTAAACCAAAGGAAATAATTTTCTAGCAAACATTTAGCCCCCGCCATAGAGGATTCCTCGTATGAAGATCAAATAGCACCAATTAGTTCTAAAGATGTCCTCGAAAGACAGATCAAGGACAAAGAGGAAGTAATCAAAGAAAAGAAAAATCTTATTCAAGAAATTCATAATCCAGTCAAAATAGACAAAGATGAGCTAGAAGAACTAAAAATCCAGTTAGAAATGATACAAGAACAAGGCTTACATTAGGAACTAGATGAACTGTTCAGTTCATCGCCCCATAAAAAAATGTCAGAACAAGAGGCACAGGCATTATTTCCTGACAATAAGTTTGTCTTAACATTATATAAAAAAGTTTTGATTGATATGCTAGTAATCACAGTTGATATTAAGATTTTAGGCTATAACTAATATTCTCTGGATGCTCAATTAGATATTGGTGCCATGACCTTGTGTGATAAATATGGTGCAATTCCTTAATATTATTGGAAGCCCATTCAAACATATTTTACAGTTGTAAATAAGACTAAAATGCCTATAAAAGGGTTTGCTCCAGATTTCCCTTTGTACATAGATGGAGTTAAAAATGATGTGAATTCGTATGCCTTTGATATGGGAGCAGATATCCTTCTTGGTCAATATTATGTGTACAAGTATTTTCCATTGACAATTGGTCACAAAGATGTGAGCTTCACTATCCAAGGAAAATGAGTGAGTGTCCCAAGCGAATAGAATAAGGGATAATAATCCTACCGATGAGATAGATATATCAGTAGAAAAGTTGGAAAAACTAAAGAAAATAGTCAAACATGCACAAATCCATGGATTAGAAATAATTCATGATATCAAAGAGAAAATAAAAAAATATTGTACTTCTGACTATCCGAATGCATTTTGGATGAGGGGAAAATACTTCATGCACCTTCCCTATTGTGAAGGTTATACTGATAAGCCCTAGAGAGCTTCAACAAATCATATGTCTCCATCATAGCTTGAGTATTGAAAAAAAAAACATTGTAGAACTACTCAAGAGAAAACTCATAGAGCCCAGCCGCAATCCTTGGGCTTGCCCATCTTTTTATGTTAATAAACTCTCTAAGAATAAACGAGGGAAACCTAGGATGGTTATTAAATACATAGCTCTTAATAAAGCTCTTTTGCATATAAGATATCCACTACCTTCCAAAGATGTTTGATTTGCTCAAATTGGAAGCAGTAATGTTTTTCAGTGAGTTTGATTTGAAGAGTGGTTTCTGGCAAATTGGTATCACCCCCAAAGATAGATTCAAAATAGATTTTGTTGTACCACATGGTCAATACGATGGCATGTTATGCCATTCGGTCTAAATAATTCTCGTACATAGTTCCAAAAGAGGATGGAGGACATTTTTAAAGATCTTGATTTTGACATTGTATATATTGATGATTTGCTTGTATTCTCCTTAGATATGAAAACACAAGCAACACCTAGAGAAAGTCTATGACAAATTATATAAGAATGGAATAGCCTTGAAAAAATCCAAGTTGGAGTTTTCCAAATACAGGATAGAATATCTTGGTTTGATCCTATCTCAAGGAAGAATAGAACTACAAGAACATGTTCTCAAAGCATTATTTGAATTCTCTGATATTATCCTTGATAAAAAGCAGTTGCAAAGATTTCTTGGTATCCTTAATTATATTAGGAATAACTATAAAAACCAAGCTAAATATGTAAAATGTCTGAAGAAGAGATTAAGCAAAGAAATAGCTTGGAACAAGAATATGACAAAAGTTGTACAAATCATCAAGTAGAAGATCCAAAATCTTCCAAGTTTACACCTTCTAGACATCAACTTTCCATTTACTCTTGAAACTGATGCCTTAAACGAAGTATGGGAAAGTGTCTTTTTACAAAAGCACATTAAGACAAAGCAATTGTATATGTATGCTTATGTTTGTTTCAAAGGTGCAAAATTAAAGTATGATTCTTCACATAAGGAGACCCTAGCAGTAAAAAATGGAATCAAGAGATTCAAGCTCTTCCTCAAACCAATTCATTTTACTGTCAGAACATATCTCAAACACATGAAGGGAATGTTTCCAAACCATCGTTTTCTAGAACAAGGAAATAACAGAGTGTTGATATTGATCTTGTGGCTAGCCGATTAAAACTTTGAAATATAATACAAAGATGGGAAGGAGAATTTCCTTGCGAACTTGCTAATCAGAAAAGCTAGGAATTACAACTAGTAGGAAATCCAACAGGACATAGAAATCAATATTATCAATAGTCAAATAATATCATCTAGTAGATTGATCCATCCCCCACAAAGACAAGAGATGATGTAACAATATATGAAATGCTTAATCTATTTGATCAGACTAGCAGAGATCAGACTCTAGAACAAGTAAGTAATCTTAGAAACTTTTTGGGGTCTTGTGTGAAGTTGTTGAATGATAAAACCTCTCTACAAGTATTACAAAATCTATTAGAAAAGTGCAATTCTAGAGAAGAAATGAAATTAGAATAGAAGATAGGTAATCAGGTCCGTAAGAAGAGAAGAACAAGTAGTGAGTTCATATTGAATAAAAACATTGGAGATTTTAACATAAGTGATATCATATTAGACTTGGGGTCTGAAGTAAATGTTCTACCTAAGAAGACATGGGAATCCATGGGGGGACCTACATTGGGATATTCACCTATTTAGTTGACACTAGAAAATCAACATAGAGTGGTACCAATTGGTAGATTGAAGGGAATACCACTGGATTTATATGGTGTGTGCACTATGACAGACTTTGAAGTGATTGATATAGTAGATAACACTACACCATATCCAACATTGTTAGGACTAGATTAGGCTTTTGAAAATCAAGCTATTATTAACTTGAAGACTAGAAAATTGATTTTTGAATTAGGAGAATACAGATTCATTGCGCCATTATATCCTTCAAAAGGAGGAAGATATGTTGAACCTACAACAGATAATTTTATTACAGAACACATAGACCAGTTGTATAAAACTACCACGCGAGAAGAAGATTATGTTAACCCAACGATAGATGGAATGCTTAGCTGGAGAAGCATTAGTTCTTGTGCTTCAGACTCTAACACAGGACTAGAGAATTGGCATTAGGGATTGCATGAGTTATCTACCATAAGATGTGCAAGAATGACGCACACACTGAGACAGGTTGGCACAAAGGTAAGAGAACCTCCTACTTTTTATGGTCAAAATGATTTAGAAGAATTTCTAACAAAATTTGAGTTATAATTTTATGAAAGTTAGAGGATACTAGTTTTGGATATTTCTTTGAAAGTTATAGTTGCACATTGGCGAGGTGCTCATCAGGAGAAGATTTAGAATTGGTATCAATGCAAAAGATCACTGCACATCAGATTTGGTGCAAAACAGGAGAAGAAATATATGCAGAAGTATGATGGAATGAGACAACCCAGAGAACATGTAGATATATGTATAACACAATGGATATTGGTACCACCAGAGGAGTCTCCACATCACTTTATTCATACATTGGAAGGAATCTCAAGGAATTGGTATTCAAAATTAGAACTACGTAGAGAAACTGCAAACTGAGAATATTTGCAGCAGAAATTTGTGATCACCATTGCATTTGAGCATGGGAATCTAGAGATAGATACAACACTAAAGTTGGTAAGAGATAGGATCTTTGAAGAACTAGAAGTTGATATTGTAACAACTTATCATAACCAAAAGAGACAGACAGTTCGACGATTGTTACACTGTTATCATGTCGCATAAAATGATCCAGTAGAAGAAAACCCACATGATATTAAGATTACAAAAGTTGAAGGGGAAAGAGAAATAGAAGGTCAAAAGATTTTGCTGCACCACTGAAGATAAAGAAGGTAAATATTGGTGTTAGCACATAGAATTGTAGGGGGTCAAAAACACTTTGGCTTTGCTTTACTTGGAGTCATAAGGTTTTATAAGTCTTAGGTTTTGAGTCTTCTTGTTGTGGTCATAACTTGGATTTTGATTTGAATAACCAAAGTTTTGTTCAGCCCTGGTTTAGATTCTATATGTCATGGAATTAGTCATCATGACAAGTAAATAAGTCCCTACGAGTCACTTTTTTTATACTAAAATCATTACCATGACATGTCATACCTCCAGTTGTACACAAGTTTCCCTTTGTCACCATCCAATTGTTTAGATGTCAAATCAAAGTCAAATGTATGTATTTCCAACTCACCAGGAGAGTTCGCATCGTACTCATGATACTCATGCATTCATTTGTCATCATTGCAGTTAAGAAGCGTGTCAAAGGGGATTTTATGGTTTTCTCTCATTTAATTAATTTTTCAAGGATTATGTCCCAGAATTTCCAACAATCTCCTTGAAGTGTGCCATTGATTTTGAATTTGGTGTTGCAGAGGATCGTTGAGTTGGATAACTTGCAAACATATCAGCTCAAGTATACACGCATCAACATCATAACCAGGTTTACCAAGTACTCCTGATGATCTCTACACTATGCAAAGGTTGAAAGAGGAGTTTGTGTGCCTTATGCATTGGCGCTGCAAACTGTTTAAAAATTCATGCTGCCAACCTTAAAACTATTGTCCACGGTGCCCTGAATTATGCTCACCAGTCCACACTGTTACCTAGACCTCAAAGCATATTTTCCTCTACTAAGAAGTCACATGTTCCACTGAAATACCTCAACGCTGCGAACTGGTTGCCCTGGCACTACAAACACTCTGTTCCAGAACTGTTGAAACCCCCGACTTGTACATTTTTTTGAAATATAATCTTCAATCCATTGAAGAAGACCACTATCAAGCCTGAAGTGTGTGGCCAAATCGTTTGCAGAACATAGCCTGAAATTGCATACATCATTAATGCTGCCAACTGATTTTTATTTCGATGAAAACCCTGTTGTAGCAGAGAATTCTCCTTGACTTCCTTTTATTATAAATCTTAGATTGTTGTTCCTTCATCCCTCATGTTTTGAAGAGTGTTTTACTTCATACTCTTGATGTGCATAAAGTGGTGTATGTAAAGCTTTGGCAAGGAGATCTTTAGAAAACATTTTTGTCATTGAAACCCTATTTCTTGTGTACTCTGTTTTTACACACCAACTGTCATAACAAATTACATAAAGCAACCAAGCAGTGATTATACATGTTGGCCAAGGTGGCTATCAGAAGAATCTCTAGAACTATAGTATAAAGACATTGATCTTCCCAAAAACAACATCAGTTGTGGTCGAAGTTTTTGTTTCGTGCATTTTACAACATTTTTGGTGATGGCTATGAATTTTAAACCATAATTAACAAATTTTGGTGATTTCCTCTAGTCATATCAAGGTAATGAAGTTTTGCAACATGTCAAGACACCTAGTATGAGTTTTGAGATGTTAAATCATTGGCAAAGTGAAACAGGATGCTATAGGAAAGTTCACAGCACTTGAACTCACTGGCGTTGTGAGCTGGTATTTATGACAATTTGTAAGCAATTAACACACAACATAGTATTGTTTTGAGCGTAACTTTTGAATGCCAATCTGGGTTCCTCTGAAATTTGGTGTGGAGGAAAAACATGATGTTTTTGACTTGTTGAAAAAAAAATCAGCCTGACCCATTTCGTAGTTTGGAGAAAAGATAAAAACATCACCTACAGGAAAGTTTGTAGCGCATGTTGTCAAAGGCATTACAAACTCTAATAGTCTGACAAATTTGAGCTATGAGAGGGCTGCCAGTTGTCAGGGAAGATTCAAATGGTTTCCTAGGAGTTAGTTGTACATGAGGGACATGTGTTCCATCTCCAAATCAAGCAGCATGACCTGTTTCAAAAGGCATTTATCTCAATAGACAAGATCCCCAAAAATAGGAATTTGTTATGTTTTTGTTGGAATGTTTTGTAAGAGAATCCTAAATTGAGGAGGATCCTATGTAGCTCCTTGGTTTGGACCTCCTTAGGGTAGAGAGAGATCATTCACTACATATTAAATTGGATTTTGATAAGGAAAGGGTTGGATTCATGATCCAAAAGAGGAGAGAGTTGAAGGAGAACTTTAGTTGCTCATTTGTAAGCCTGAGGGCCTGTTTGTAATGAGCATTTATGCTATTAAAGATTCATGAGAGTTGTTTATCAGATGGTCTTCTTTGTTTTCCCATTTATTTTTTGTCTTCTTGCTTGAATATATTGCAGGTTTTGAGAATCATAGCTGCCATTGATTGATGGATTCATGAACAACAGAGGATCTGTTGTAGCTTGCCCATTAAATCATTGTTTATTGTTTAAACAATCTTTAATCTATTTGCATAAATGATCTGTGTACAATGGATGTTCTTCCTTTTGTCATATTCACCATGCTTCTACTCATCATTATATATCCCCTTTTTCTGGTATACAGTTCGATTGCCTTTGATCTGTAGGATTTTATGACTTCATGCCCCCAATGGAATGACTTTGCAGACAATTCGCTACCCTCATTCTTGCTCTTCCTTGCTGATCCACCTAAGTTTAAACCTGAATTAATCACTTATATCTAAATGGGTACTGGAATCACTCTTTCTGCAGTCTGGAGTGACTTCTAGTGCTTACACTTTTTGCGTCATTGTCGGGGATGACAATGAAGACACAGTCCCTGGGTGAACTATGATGATTAGATCTAGATTTGGATGGTGAACTAAAGCTAGACATTTTTAGACTGCTTATCTTTCACCATGGTGACTCCATTGTTCAGAGATCTATTGGCGACTCCATTGTTTTGAAATGGACAAGATCCTAGCTCAGAGGTATTCTTTCTGTGATTTTTCAAAGATAGTCGGTTTTCCAAATCCAATGCCTAGTAGAGATGAATGGGAAGGTTGCCTTCCCAGATTTAGAGGATAAGATTGGGAAGTATCGGCTAAACACTTGCTAGATTTCCATGATTTTATTCATTGACTTCCCTCTGTATGGTAGTGAGGATTCTGCTCATGATGATGTCTAGTCCCCCCTTGAGAACCACTAGCTTCCTTGTTCACATTATTATTTGGGCCATCCCCACAATGATTCGTTTGCATAAGGAGAAGCAAAATCTTCTCATGTATAGCATTCAATCTCTTGAGGATCTCTCTCATCTCAACCTGTCCCTTGCACATTATCTCTTAAGTCTCATGTAGATGGTGTTGAAGGGTGAACTGTGTGTTGTCTATGGAGCTCTTCAACTCCTTTGCTATACCTGCTAAAACCTGTGGCTCATTGTCATCACCTGACACTTCCATTTCTTCCTCTAGTTCACCTGTCTATCTCATGCACCTTCCCATATAGATACCTCTGAATTTTTGCATGTGTTAATCCCCACAAGCTGGGAGGATTTAAAGCTCTGATACCACTATAATGTTCCCAATTCGTTCCTTGCTTGGAAAACTTAGGTTTTCGACTGAGTTTTTTGTTTATTGTTTGTTTGTTTTGCATATCTTCCTTCTAGGCTTGTGATATGAAGCTTATATGGAGTTTACAGTGTGCAAGTGGCAAGAATATAGTAATAAACACATACAATAACAAGATACAAGAGATTCAACACAATATAAAAGCAACAACTTCAGATCGGACCTTTATTTAAATAGTAGAAGATCCTAATACAATAGATCTACAGATCTGGAACAATATCACTGACATCTAACAGCACAAATGATAATAACCCTCAAGCAAGTCCAAGAAGAGAATATACAAGCCTCCAAAGGTTAAATAGTTTCAAGAGATGAGTGAAAATATGACATCCTTGCCCTCTGGAGTGGAAAACCCATCAAAATGGTTGAGTTGTGCACTAGTTCCTGGCTGCAGCTTAGGGAGATTTTTGGCCCTCTTCCTCCTTATCTCCAATACCAACCAAAACCCTTGGGAATAGTAGATCTTAGGTCTAGAAACTTTGTAGATGAGTTCCTTTGTTGAAGAATGGTGTTGTTTCCCTCAAGATGAATAGATCCACTTCAGAAATTACGCCCTTCACTAGGAGAAATCGTGACACACTCACAATAAATCATTATCCAACAAAAACAGACCAAAAGTAGGCCAAGAAAGACATTATGGCCTCTACCAAGCTATCTCAATAGAAACCCCCTTCAGATATCCTTCTCCTTGGACAAATCGAATGGAACTAGCTCCTCAAGTGTGTCGTCCTCTTGGAAACCCCCACCGATGCACACTACCCCTCTCTGAACCTGTAGAATCTTTCACCACCAAGATGATCTCTAGGGTTTGTTCTCCCAAAACCCTCGAAACATCTTTGACTCTAGAGCTCAAGATGCAAAAGTGAGAAAGTCAAGAATGAGGAGTGAGCACCCTCCTCTTTTCTTTATACCCCTGTTCTAATTCTCAGTTGAGTTAGTTGACCACCTTCTAAGGTTAACTCTTTACTTTTCTTCATGTGGTATTTTTTCCACTTTCTTTACCTCTTTCCCCAAAGTCACTTTTAAATTATAACATTGTGCTTAGGTGAATACTTTGGAGTCTCTTAGTCCCCATTTCTCATGAGACTATAGTCTAATGGGGACATCTAGACTACTAAGTCTCTGTAATTGTCTTACCAAGAGGTGGGGGACATTAAAGTGGTGTTGTCGAACAGAAAAATTCATATCTCCTCATTCCTAGGGAGTCAGAGGGAATGCCACATACTGTTGGAAAGGTCTTGGAATAAGATTTCCAACCATATAACCTATGCTCCCATTTGAGTTATGTATATAGGGTAAAAATTCCTTCAAATATAGGGTATCTAAACTGAGCATCAATAATCCAAAAACAATCTTTCCAACAATCTCCATATTGCAATGTTTATTTTGGACATCTGTAGTCTCCCCCTTTCTTTGACATCAATGACAACAATATCTCCAACACATACCTGGTATTCATAATTTCTTACTATAATGTTTCTAAGGGGCTTCCTCTAAGGGGAAATTTGGATGTTGATAATCAACCAGTTCATTTTTGGTACTCTTCTCTCTAGAAACATAAGCCATCTTTTCATTTTTGCCTTATTGCAGAAAAATTTCTCAGATAATTCAAATATATATTGACTGGGGTAGAACCAAGAAGAATAACTCAGGAGGATGAAGACTTTCTTAAGGGAAAGGGTATTTGCATGCAAGAAGAAAACCACACGTATATAATATTATATGGTTGTGAGGAAAATCCTCTTCTTCTCCAAGTATTTGTTTGCAATAGATATTTTGTCGCAGAAGTTTGTAGACAATATAAGGCATGGTGTATTTTATTTGATAGAAAAAGAAAGAAATAGTTCATTACACTACATATTCATGTGGGAAATATAGTAGTAAAGAATTTTTCCCATCTAAAGAAAGTATCTAAGACACTTTATGTATTTAATATTAAAGAAGTACAACTCTTGAGAGGATTCAATCTTAAAGGTATTTTCTCTGAACATCTGGCATCTATGAGGTACAATAATATTTTTACAAGAATTGTCAAAGAAATCGATGACAATGATCCCAAAAGAAAATACAAAAATGTATGCAATGAATACTTGGCCACATAAATCAGTTCAAACACCCAAAGACAAAGCATAACACAACAAAGAGTTAAAGGCACAACTAATGTGCAATCGTCTTCACGTCCTCAATAAAAAAGAGCTCCTCCTCTACGCAATGGAAGCAAGAGTCAAACATAAACAAAGGAGAGAGCAATGAAAGACATGCCAGAGGTGACTATGGAGAATATCCACACCATGTTTATATTGAAAGAGGACATGTAGTGTCCCAACAAAAAGGAAAAAGATATCTGAGAAAAAATGATTCCCAAAATTCAGACAACCCCATGAACATAGTTGACATGGAGATTGATAGTATTGAAATACCCGAATAGGTAGCCCGTAGAATGGCTTAAAGCCAACAAATCATAGAGGATCTGGCTAGCATATAATGTATAGGAGTGCCTCCAACACTCTACACTCTAGCAGGTCCAAGGAAGACAAAGGTGTTCTTTGTGATGTCTCGTTCCCAAGAGTAGGCCAATAGGGAGTGACTTAGTAGTCTATCTGTTCCTGTAGACTATAGTCAGGCACAAACAGGGAACAAGGGCCAAAAAGCATAGGAAAAGTCACTTAAATAGAAGAAAAAGGTGTTGAGGGGGGGACTTAATTAATTAATCACTCAACTTATGAAGAAAAGCGTCTAGCTTAAGTGATGTCAACAAAGAATTAGATCAGGGAAGATATAAAAAGGAGGAATTCGACCTAATTCCTCATTATGTTATGATTTGATGTTGAGAACAGGTTCCAGAGGAGGAAGTCGACCTCTTTGATGTTTTGTGGCTTTCTGGAGGAAACCACCACCCAGATCGGTTTCGGTGTTGGAAGACACACCCTATCCTATC
>JASDQU010588539.1:25134-39814 GCA_032191745.1 Picea mariana
AATGAAAGACATGCCAGAGGTGACTATGGAGAATATCCACACCATGTTTATATTGAAAGAGGACATGTAGTGTCCCAACAAAAAGGAAAAAGATATCTGAGAAAAAATGATTCCCAAAATTCAGACAACCCCATGAACATAGTTGACATGGAGATTGATAGTATTGAAATACCCGAATAGGTAGCCCGTAGAATGGCTTAAAGCCAACAAATCATAGAGGATCTGGCTAGCATATAATGTATAGGAGTGCCTCCAACACTCTACACTCTAGCAGGTCCAAGGAAGACAAAGGTGTTCTTTGTGATGTCTCGTTCCCAAGAGTAGGCCAATAGGGAGTGACTTAGTAGTCTATCTGTTCCTGTAGACTATAGTCAGGCACAAACAGGGAACAAGGGCCAAAAAGCATAGGAAAAGTCACTTAAATAGAAGAAAAAGGTGTTGAGGGGGGGACTTAATTAATTAATCACTCAACTTATGAAGAAAAGCGTCTAGCTTAAGTGATGTCAACAAAGAATTAGATCAGGGAAGATATAAAAAGGAGGAATTCGACCTAATTCCTCATTATGTTATGATTTGATGTTGAGAACAGGTTCCAGAGGAGGAAGTCGACCTCTTTGATGTTTTGTGGCTTTCTGGAGGAAACCACCACCCAGATCGGTTTCGGTGTTGGAAGACACACCCTATCCTATCAGAGATACCATATAGGTATTTCACCGTGCTAGATCATGAGTATACAGATCTAGTTCATAGTTTTTGCAGTGCAACTAGTGAGGGTGCAAGGGTTAGTGGGAGTTTTTGGTAGCTGGACGAGACCAGGGCTTATCTCATCAGATCCTTTTGATCCAGTTGAGAGAAAGCCAATGCACTTCTTTTGAGCCACCAGTCATCAGATTCTGATGGTGGAATCTACCAGGGCACGTCATACAGCCAGGAAGTGTGCAACTCTTGAGGAGGGACATTTGGGGTTATAAGGGGCTTTTTGGATCTGATCTGAGGAAACCCTTCTGACCTAGTACAAAGTAGGCTAGGGTGCACATTTCAAGATAGATATCAACGGATTTCGTCAGTGGAATCACTAGGGCACATTCCTCGAACCTAGGAGGTGTGCAACCCCCTAGGGGATATCATCTAGGGTTCATCTAGAGCTTCAGGGAGTCGATCTTCAGTCCAACAGATATCAGGAGGATCCTAGAGGCCAGGGCACTCAATTTGGGATAGTTTTCAGGCCGATTGGACGAGTATAGCCACCAAGGCAAGTTTATCCATCATTTGTAGCAGTTGTCGTGAGTTTCTGGAGCTACATGTTGTCGATCTATCCATGCATGTGCAGATCTATCCACATCTTATAATCACATGTATTTTGTATTAGTTGCATTGTATTCGAGTGGCGATCCATGAGATCTAACTGATAATTATCATTTTTCTTCCAACATATCAGTTGTATTTCTTATTTTTTTCTGTATAATACATGCTATTGAGATTGTGTTATTTCCTTATTTCACTTGCCTCATATATATTGCTCAAACCTTATTTATATGACACACACATGCGAAAATCACCAAGCATGTTAAACAATTAACTAAAACGCATCCAGAAACCCCCAGAGTATCAGATCCGAGAGTCAAAACGCTAGTTCAGCAGTAAATATCCAGATCCGCCAAATTTGGGATATTTCAGTGGTATCAGAGCTTTCTTCCTGTCAGCCTATGAAGAAGTGCTTCTCATGACCCCATGATTCCAGAAACAAGTGCAAAATACCCAAAGGGACATGGACATATTGGGGACGAGTACATTCAATACCGCAGAAGACATAGTAGAGACAGAAGAGATAGGAACATAAGGGACTACACTCCCTTCCAAACTTAGTCAGATACAGAGCCAGAGTTAGAGAACAAAGATCACATCAGCTCTGACACATAGCCAGACATAGAGAGAACTATGAGTGACAGATGGGAGACACCAGAGGGTAGGGGGAAAGGCCCCGAGACACATTCGAACAATACGCAGGCCATCTTGAATGACCTAGCCAAAGGATAGCGGGACATGATGAACACCATATCACAGATGGCCATCAACACACAGATGATCTAGCACAGCGTGAGCACTATGGGTGTTAATGTCGTAGGTGGAGCGAGTGGTTCGGGAGGACACTAGGGAGGTGGGGCCAGTGGCTCCAATGGATCTCAGGGCAAAGCGAGTGGACACCCTTCACATATTCATGCCTATACATCATCTGGGAGGATTCCTCAACTATTATATCCGTAGTTCCAGGGGGGACAATTGCTGGGACAGCCAGGGTAGGCAGGAGGACAACTAGGTCAGGGACAAGCAGTGCCACATGACCCATTCAAAGAGTACATGAGAGATTATTTGGCACTGGGACCAGAGTTCCATGCATATATGAGTTTGCTAGACTATTGTTCGATTAGGTATCAGAACAGGCCCTGAGAGGCACAGAGGGGCAATGTGCAAACTCAAAACATGGATTTCATTAAGAAAGTGGGAAAGATGAACATTCCTACTTTCGACAGGTCATCACGATGCTCAATGCAAGCATGGGTACAGAAGATTGACGCATGTTTCAAGCTTAATCTGATGATAGAGTCAGAAGCTATCAACTTCGCCACCTTGCACTTGGATGGGGAGGCCCACGAGTGGTGGTTCCATGGGTTGGTGACCTTGGGTCACAACAACATTACTTCATACTTGGAGTTCACCGAGAGGTTGATGGAGAGGTTTGACATGAGAGATCTAGAACTCCATTTCATGGATCTTACACAGTTGAGACAGAAAGGATCAGTTGAGGCCTTCATCACAGAGTTCCGGCAGAAGGCAATGGTCGTATCAGATATATCAGAGCACAGGTTGGTGATGTTGTTCACCGAGTCATTAATGGAGCCATTGAGGGGCTGGGTTAAGGCTTTCAAGCCTCACACCCTACAGGAGGCCATTGTGCGCATGAGAGACATGGGGGACTCAACGCTAAAACCAAAAACCTTTACCAAACCCTTTGTACCACGAGGAGACAGGGATCAGAAAAATCCTCAGAGGGAATGGAAGGGTAAGCCCAAGCTGGATGATGACACCAGATGGGAGGTGATGAGGAAGAAGCTTTGTTTCTCTTCCAGCGACCCTTGGGTCCCAGGGCATAGATGCATGGAAAAGGGACAGATCCACTACATTGAGGTAGAATCAGGTAGTGAGGAGGAGGAGGAGGAGATCGGGGCACATGCATACAGTGATTCAGAGGATGAGACTACACACGAGCTAGAGAAACATCCGAAGAAACCTCAAATATAGATAGAGGCACAACCAAAGGAGGAGACAAAAACTCGTAGAGAGGTGAAAGGGGGAACCATAGCAACCCTTTCTATAGTACCCAGGTATAACACTCTCAGGCTCAAGGGCCTTGTACAGGGACAACGCATGACAACTCTAGTTGATGGTGGGGCCACCCACAATTTCATGGATATGTCCTTATTAGAAAGGAGGAGGTTACGCACTAAGGAGTTTGAGGGATTCCACATGGCAGTGGTAGATGGATACACGATGACATGCTTGGATGTGGTACTAGACCTAGAGGTCAAGCTAGGCAACTTCACCCTCACGGATACCTTTTATGTAGTTGACCTATCAGATACAGATGCAATGTTGGGGGTACAGTGGCTATATTCATTGGGGGAGATTAGATTCAACTATCAAACGTTAACCATGAGCTTCGGAGATGCCAGTAGATCGAGAGTGGTATTGAGAGGTATGCCTTCAAGAGCACCCCGAGCAGTATCAGTGAAGAGGATGGAGCAGGTTTTTTGTCACGGTGATGTAGCATATGCAGCAAAGTGTTTGATCACCACCCGGAAGGATTCATAGGGTAGAGAGCATTACCATCCACAGATCAGGAAGCTTTTGAATCAGTATGAGCCAGTGTTTGGACCGATACCACCAGGGAGACCACCAGATAGGGTATTCGAGCATACAATTGAGTTGGAGGCAGGGGCTACACCAATGATCACCGTGCCCTATATGCACCCCAAGATATTCAAGGACGAGATCGAGAAAGAAATCAAAGAATTGCTTGCGATGGGGCACTATATGTCATCGGGGAAGATTCCCAGGCCGCTCTTTCCAAAGTTCCATGGGGGACAACATATTGAACATCTGGGATAGGGTCAATAGATGGGATAGGTTGGACAGGGGCAGACAGGCCCAAGAGATCCATTTTCAAAGTACAGGAGAGACTACTTGGCATTGGGACCAAAGTTCCGCGCTAACATGAGTTTGATGGACTATTGTTCGATTAGGTATCGAAACATGCCGATAGAGGTGCAGAGGTTTAATATGCAACCCCAGAACATGGACTTTATCAAAAAGGTTGGGAAACTAACCATCACTTCTTTTGACAGTTCGTCCAGGTGCTCAGCTTAGGCATGAATCCAAAAGATTGATATCTATTTCAAGCTTAACAAAATGATAGAGTCAGAAGCTATAAGCTTTGCTACCTTGCACTTGGAGGGCGAAGTCCATGAGTGGTGGTATCATGGACTGGTGACCTTGGGTCATAGTCATATCACATCATACTTGTTCACAGAACGATTGATGGAGAGGTTTGATCGGAGGGATCCATAACTCCATTTCAGATACCCGACACAGCTGCGACAAACTGGATCGGTCGAGACCTTCATTACATAGTTTCAGAGGAAAGCAGTAGCGGTGTCTGATATATCTGAGCACATGTTGGTGATGCTTTTTATTAAGGCACTGATAGATCCATTGAGGGCCTGGGTAAAGGCCTTCAAGCCTCGCACCCTTGAGGATGCCATATTGCGCAGTAGAGATATGGGAGACTCAGTACATAAACGAAAGACCTCACCAAACCCTTTGTTTCACAGAAAGAGAAGGATCAGAGAAATCCTCCAAGGGAGTGGAAAGGCAAAGCCAAACTGAATGATGAGACTAGGATGGAGCTTATGAGGAAGAAGTTATTCTTCACTTGTAGAGATCCGTGGATTCTAGGACACAGATGCATGGGCAAGGGACAAATCCACTACATTGAGGTGGAATCAGAAAGTGATGAGGGGGAGGAGGAGATCAGCTCCACACCAGATAGTGGCTCATCGGAAGAGCATGCACATGAGGAGGGACAACCTCCAAAGAAACCTCAGCCGCAAGTAGAATTGTAGTCAGGTGGGATAGAAAAACCACGAGTACCAGTGAAGGGTGGGGCCATAGTAACCCTTTCAGGAGTTCCTACATATGACACCATTACACTCAAGGGCCTCATTCAGGGACAATGGGTCACAACATTAGTGGATGGTGGGGAAACCCATAACTTTATAGATGCATCTTTCATACCCAGGAGGGGATTATAGTCTAAGGAGTTCGAGGGATTCACTGTAGCAGTGGCAGATGGGTACACCATGATGGGCTTGGACAGGGTACTAGATCCAGAGGTTAAACTAGGAAACTACACTGTGACAGACACTTTCTATGTAGTTGACTTGTCAAATACTGATGCAGTATTGGGCGTTCAGTGGTTGTACTCACTGGGCGAGATTGGTCTCAATTACCAGACCCTAACAATGAGCTCCAAAGATACAAACGGGTCAAAGGTGGTGTTGAGGGGCATGTCTATAGGACAACCCATGACAGTGTCGATAAAGAGGATGGAGAGGATTTTCAGGCATGGAGATGTGGCATATGTTGTCGAGTGTTTGATCACCACCAGGAGGGATTCAAAAGTCAAACACTATTATCATATTGGGATCAAGGAAATTTTGAGTCAGTATGAACCAGTATTTGGGCTAATACCATCGGGGCGCCCACCAGACAGAGGATTTGAGCACACGATTAAGTTAGAGGCAGGGGTGACACCAATGACCATCGCACCCTATAGACATCCTAAGAGGTTCAAGTATGAGATTAAGAAAGCAATCAAGAACTTGTTTGGGATTGCAATGTCACGTTCCTAGTGATGATTCCAGGAAGAGCAACTAATTAGCCTATATTGGTTCCCGTAGGCTATAGTCGAAGAAAAAGGGGACAAAAGAATTATTTAATGTCAATTACAGGAAAAGCCTAAGTTGAAAATGACATTAAGTAATTAAAAAGAGGTAAAAAGGGTGTTTAAGTGACTTAAGTGAATATTAAATTAGAACTTGGGGGAAAAAGTCACTTAATGAATAAAGTCAACAGAGAATTAGAAGAGGTGGGATATAAAAGGAGAAAAGTCGACTTGTTGGTTGATTATTGCATATTGTGAATTGGAAATTAGAACCCAGAGAGGAGTCAGGTGACTTCCTTCTTGTTTGGTGGCTTTCTGAATGAAACCATCACCATTGACAAAGTTCGATGTTGAAAGACACACCCTAGTCTGCCAAGAGGACCACACAAGTTCTTCATCAAGTTACATAATCATATTATATCAGCAGAGAAGTCCAATATCAGCTAGGGCACATATTTGTCAGTTGCAATAGTTGCAACATGGGGTTTTGGGGAGGATTTATCAGTATTCTGGGTCACTAGTCCCAACCAGATCGAAAGCTCCAAATTCCTTTCGATTTGTTTGAGAGGAGATCGGGGTGCTTTCAGTGAGACAGATCTCACACTTTTCTGACGAGTAAATCTCTCAGATCATGCCAGTTTGCAGTGCGTGGAATTCTAGGCATCCATACAGGGTTCTGACTAAGAAGTAGTGAGCGAGTGCTTCATCTCAGAGGTTGGGAAAGTGTGCTAGGGAGCAGGGAGACCCATTTGAGACATATCTCAGCCAATTCCGACGAGTATAGCCACCGAGGTGAGTTATCCAGTCTTTTGCAGTAGTTTGGCAACGTATTTTTGGTTGCATGCAACGCTTCATTTTGTGCATGTAGCAGATCTTCATTGCAGCTATCAGATCCATCTACTTATCGATATTTATCAGTATTTGTTTGTATTCCAGTTAATATCCTCATCTATATAGATCTAGTTGGAGAGATTTATTTGAGTTTCTGCATATTGTCTTGTATTGTCCATTATATTGCTGAAAAAAATTGTTGAGTTGGTTATAGTTCCAAATCTATTTGCATGCACTATATATAAATCTTAAAACACAACAAAACACATCCAAAAACCTTAGCACATCAAATCTGAAAAACAGAGCCACAAAGTTAGTAGTTGATATCTCGATCTGAGGATCTAGGGATATTACATTGTCCAATGCAATATCCATGACAGTGTACAAATCAAGGCGAGGTTTTCATATTCAAAGATGGATCCACATGTAATGCATGTCATGCATTAAAAGATGAAACCACATTTTTCTTTGAATCATCAACAACTAGTAAGCAACTACTCCTATAATAGACCTCCTTCTCATAACAAGGGTTAATAGTGGCATGGCCTTGATCAAATAGCATATTTCCAGCTTTGAGAAATTGAATTGAGGGGTCATAGTGAGCACGAGGAGAATTCTTCACCTCACTCTCGATCCTTCAATATTATTTCTTCATCATCTTAAGTTATTTGGAAGTTGGGAGATGAACTTTACCAATAAAGGAAAAACAAAACTAGAAATGGAAATTATTGATGCGTTGATTACAATATTTATCAATTGTATAAGACACCTGTCCTAAATAACCTCCTTAGAAATTTATAAGATACACCGAAAATGATATTTTGTTCACAAAAAGTTGCATGCTAATGATAGTTGTTATCTACCAACATACTACGAGTTTATTTTATGTTTTCTTTATAACCCTTCTACTTTTTTAAAGCTTAAAGATGCCTTAAGAAATCCCTTGGGGGAGTATACCTATATCTAGTCCCTACGAGAAATTTAGGTATCTAAGGACATAAACATAATTTCTTTCTTAAATAGCTAGGTTTTGTTCTTGAAAATATAGTTCCATAAACATATTAATAGTGTGTTTGAAAAACTATCTCGATAATATCATAACAACTTGCCGCCATGGTCTCCATCTAGAACTGCTACCTCAACCTTTTGCTTCTTGTAGTAGAAAAGTATATAGTTGATGTGGTTGCAACCTCAAGAGCATGCACAATCTATTAAGTAGTATTTAACCATAAAATCATGATAATAGTGTTAAATTAAAAATAACATCTTTGTTACTATTCGCCAAAACTGAGTAAATACGTTAATTATGTTGTCACCCATAAACTACTCATCATGTTGATGTAAACTGCTTAACATATAGAAAAATAACTTAGTCAAACATAGTAATAAATAGGCCAGCCATAAACAAATTTCCAATGTGTTTGAAAGCATTTTGTAGGTATATTAATAGAAATTGTACCACACTCTCATCCGTTAATTTTGAGTCATGGATTCAAAACAACGCCAGCCCGCATTTACCTACCTGCATCATTGCACACATAGAAAACACAAGTGAAGGTGATGTAGTATGGATTTATGTGCTCTTACATATTGGAAAAAAGTGCACGAACAAATTCATCATGCTCTTGTGTTCCATACCGTGCAATAATTACACTGTGTTATCAAACTTCTTTTAGGTATGTTATCTGTCATCCCCCCATGCTAGGGATAACTAAGGAGATGATGTCTCGAGGCCATCAGGTTGCGGGCACGGAATATCGAGAGGCAGATGAGCAAACAAAACCTATATCTTACCACATATGACCATTTGATGAATGACAACAACATCCACCGCACCAACTTGGCTCACAGAGGACAACAGGTCTTGCTCCATGAGGTAACAAGTCTGGTATTGTGGTAAGTGTCATTCTAATAAATGAATCATTTGAAGATGTTGCAAAGGGTCCTTTCTTGATTTTGAAAATGTTTGCTTGGAAATCATGCCTTTTGCCTCATTTCACCTTGGTGGTTGACATGTTGTCCTATTAAGTGGTCACCCTGGGGAAAAGGGTTTCTACTAGGTTGTCTCCTTGAAGGGTCATTGTACCACTCCCGCACATACTTATCACTTTCCATACTTTTTCCCTTCTGTTTCCTCATCTTTTGGGTTTTCAGGCATATTGACCCAAGAAGGGCTTGTACCTCATTTTATAAGAAGAAGGGGCTAAAGGCCTAGAGGTATATTGCAACTACTATACAAGAATAAGAAACTAATGCTGAAAAGAAAGTGAACACAACAAATGAGGACCATCAAAAGCCCATCCAACTTGAGCTCTACCTACTTAGTGCCCGCCTCAGTGCCAAATTGCAAATGCGAAAGCTTGAAACCTTATAAAGGGGACTAGCAAATTACAAATAAATGAAAGCAGGGATTGGAAAGATGGATAAAAAGGGGTCTGGGAAAATAGCACCTAAATAGTTGGTAACTCAAGAGCAAGAACACCCTCTATAGAGGCACCCATGAATGAGACAATATGAGCCCTTGTATGTCAGGAAACCCCATGCCCATAAGTCACACCCCCATCCACCTCATACTCTTTTCATGACTTAGAGAGGGTCCTCTTGGGAAACACTCCTTGACTTGGGGAATGGTCTACCCAATAGGTCACCATGACAACCCTCCCATACTTAAATTTGGCAAGTTGTATAAGGTCTTTGAGTATTTGTTTATTTTGAAAAGGGGGGATTTGATGCACATGTTTGGGTGGTTCTTTTATTAGATATGGTTTACTTGGCATGATACTTGTGACTTGTGGACCCTTGGAGGGAGAATTTGTGTGTCTTTGCAGGGCCTTGTTAGGTGAAAGTGTTTTTGTGGAGGCACAAGGTTACTTGGACTTTCAAAGGGGCATGAAGCCCACAGGTTGGATGATGCACCCCCTTTCATTAGACACATGGGAGGATGAACGTTGCCTTTGGAGGCACTTGGAGACCATGATATGATCATATTCCAGCCCCTTGCACTCCAACGTTGGCCTTTGGAGGCCTAAGGTGTCATCTTCTAGGCCCTAGATGTCACATGGGCTTAGGGTTTTTGATGGGATTTCATAGTTTGATGGTGATGTGGCTTGGTTTGACGGAGAGATGGATTTCTTGTCACTTTAGCACATGGTGAGGTGACACATGGCCTTTGGAGACCCAACGATCTTAATCCTAAGGAAAAGCATCTATCTTGGAGTGCTGGTGTCACCCTTTAGGGCATGACGTCACCCTTACTAAGGGTTTATTTCATGTAATTTTTAAATTTTAAGTTGTAAAAGGACAAATAGAGGAGGTCGGCCTCCTTAATTTGTGATTGAATTTTCAAAAGTGGATGAATTGGTTTAACAAGACCTTGTATAAATAGAGGTCTTGTCTTTTCTTTTTCATAACATAACTCACTTGAGGATTACATACTCTTGGCTGAAATTTTCGCCCTACTTGGGAAAATCGCTTTATCTCTCTCTTGTGCTATGTGTATGTGTTACTTTTCTATTGGAGGAAGAAACCAAGTCGCTATCTCTTGTTGCTAGTCTCTTTGCTACTGTGGTGGAGTATTCTTGGTAAAGGAGGGTTTTTCTTGCTAGGATTTTCTACATATTGTGTTATTTCTTCTTGTTGCAAGGTTATTTTGGTCGAAACCCTTGGAGGAGTATAAGGGCATACACCCTCCAACAAGATCTATCATTATTGTCATTGAATAAGTCATTTTGTAAAGGTTGCTACAAGGAGTAAAAGGGCTTACACCCTTGTGCTAGGTTTTGTTTGCTCTAGGGAATAAAAGGGCTTACACCCCTAGAGAAGTAACAAGCTCTAGCTCTTACACAAGAGACTCCATTAACCCAATTGATATGGCACTAATCTACTTGCATTGGAGATATAATATTGTTGCATTGGTATGTGTGAAATATTGAGATATTGCAATTGTCTCAGTTGGATTTGATTCTACATGCTATAAACCTTCTTGTGCCCTAGAGGCATCTTGATTGGCCTTGTAATTCTGTTTGATCATGCTATAAATTAATGCTATGGCCATTAGGGCTGATCTATATATTTCTATACTGTTGCAATTTGGGACAGCAATGCTTCTTGCTTGATTCCCCTTGATTAAAAGCTTGGTTTATCATCTTTTGTCTTGTTCCAGGTAGGGCTAACATTGTTTTGTAGGTATCTAACATTTGGCAACCATTCACCTTCTTATGAGACTCATCATCAAGCCTTTCTCCATCTCTAAACTCAACCTATAGGGGCACTCATCTTTCATCATCTCTATTTCCATCTCAATCCCCCTAGGGTCACCGAGATTCCCCCTTGTGGTGATTTCATCATCACTAAAGTGAGGGGAGTGCCTATCTAAGGTGACAATGGGTAGGTACTCCCATAGTTGTCTCACCTTTGTGGTTTGGGTTGGGATTTGCCCAAGCTACAATCCGTGCGATAACATTATCAAACAATTGGCATACAATCTCTATCAGCCCACATTTAGCAAACATATCTATCGGTGCAGTCCCCACAATGACATTTGAAATTACTAATTATGTAAGCTTGGATAACCTTGCTCTGTTGCAATGGTTCTAAATGGGCACATGCAGAGATCACACTTAATATAGAGATTTGATTGGGTTTCATAACCACAAGTCGCATTTCATGAAAGAGCGTCCATGACTCATGATCATGTCCAGTTTGAGCATACCCAACAATCATTGAATTCATTGGAGTCGTGTCTCTTTTCAATGTTTTGTCAAATAACTGATGTGCTATATCCAAAGCTCTGTATTTGGAACACATAGCTATAAGAGAGCAATGTGCACTAAGATGTGACTCTAATTTGTTTCTAATAACATAATCAAGCATGTTTGTGCCCTGCTGCAAATCTCCTAACTAGGCACAAGCTAGAAGAACACTCACAATGGTGGCCCTGTCAGGATTCACATTAGTCATTTGCATTTGTCGAAAGAGAGCTAATGGCTCATCATAATATCCATTCTATGCATATCCAAAGATTTTCGCATTGTGGGAAACCACGGTTCTTGTATGCATTTTGTTAAACACTCAATGTGCAATATCAAAACTTCGGCACTTGGCGTACATAGCTACCAGGGCGTTCTCCAGAAAGACATCAGATTCAAATACGTTTTTGATCATGTACACATGAATGTCTTTACCCTGTTGCAGAGTTGCAAATCTGCACATGCCATGGGGACGCTGATGATGGTGACATTATCCAGCAATACGCATGACTGTTGCATTTGCTTGAATATCTTCAAGACCGCACAAGGCCAACCATTCCGTGCATACCTAGTAATCATGACATTCCACGATGTCACACCTCTTTCAAACATTTTGTTTGACACTTTGCGCACAATCTCCAATTCCGTGCATTTAAAATATATGTCTATGAGGGCAGTCCCCACAAAAGCAACAGACCCAAATCCAATTTCAACTATTTGATGATGAATCTGTTTACCCTCTTGCAAAGCTGACATAGAAGCACACACCTTAAGCACAAGTGAAAGGTATAGGTTTGGTTGTCTGCCTGGCTCTTGCATTCCATAATAAAGCTTGAGGGCCTCTTCACATGGGCTATCACATGCACACCCTATGATCATCATGTTCCATAAGTAAACACTGTGTTCTGATCAAGTCGAAAACTGGGCGTGCTTCAACCATACTACCGTTGATTGCATACATGGCCACAGATTTGAGGGCATAGAAAGCGTTCTAGTTGAATCCATTGATGAGGAAGTGGGCATGGAGTAGTTTTCCGTGTGTTTGTGATCCGTTGTTGACACGGGCCTGCAAGAGAGAAGCATAGGTACTGGCATGTCTGTGTATAAATGTTGGTTGAGATAAAATTCCAAATTGGGTTGTAATTTAAAAACAATTGTTTTTTTGTTTTATATTTGGCAGAAATTTGAAGTCAACTCAAGTGATGGAATGAGTTTAGTTTCTATGTAATTTAATGGGTTGAGATTAACGCAGAAGAGAAATAGGAAGGAAGGATCAAATTGTTATGTACTCAAACTGGCATGTATTAGAGATGGAAATAAAGCAGCCAAGGGGCAGCCATGGCATGAAAATAATGGGTTTCCATGATGGAGGGAGAAGACATGTTTGGCACCAAAGCAACTTGGAAAGAATTCACAAATATCTTGAGGGGGCTCAAGTAGACTTTGAACAAACCCTGGTGCAACGATTGTCCAAAAATATATTTTTCATAAAATGTACTTATATTGATTTTGATTACTCAAAATAAATTAATATCAGTGTTACCAACATCGCGATGTTATCGCCAAATTTAGGGTCAGCAATATTATCGTCGGAAAAAATCACGACATTTTCTTCCGGCGATATTATCACGACATTTTCGAAAATTTCGCAATATTATCGTGAGTCGATGGTAAATGTCGCAGAGCCTGCGGAAAGTGGCGTTTTAAAAACAATTTTTGGGTTTTATAGTCTCATTTTGCAAACATATTTTGGGGTTTGGAGAGCAAAGGAGCAAGAGCCAAAAAGTGACATTCTCTTTTATCTTTCATTTTCATCATTTTACTTAAATTTTTAACATTACCATTAATTGTTTTAGGATGTTTGAGAGTGTTTCCAACCTCAATGGATTTCATATGGAGAAAGTAGAATTTTAGGTCCCATTCAAAATTCAACAGACTTAATGGTTTTCAGGATTTCAAGATTGGAAGTATTGCAACATTTCCACTAGATTCTATCATGTATGAGGGTATGGAACTGACATTTAGTCAAGAGCACCAAGCCCCCTATGTACCTTGATGTTGGTGGGATTGATTGTTGAACTCTTTTTTCATGACCCTCGTAAAAATGTACCCTTCACTCAAGTAAAATCACTTATTAGGCATGTTAAGCTTTTTCTACCTTATTTTAATGCTTGGAGGGTGACACTAATGATGAGCATCCTAATATAGGAAATGATTTTGATGATATGTAGTTATTTGTTGTAGCATGATTTTTTTTAACTCTAGAGGCCATTTACAACCTCTTTGTTGATGTATTTTGGTTCAGAGATGGATTGCACTCGATGTTATTTTGGTTATATGCACCCTTACTTGCTATTTACATGAGAAACTTTGCATATTTGTGTATATTGGTTTGGATTCATATGGGATGCGCATGAATATATCTTCACGAACTCTAACGGAGTGAGTTGTACTTGGCAATAGCACCAGTAGAGGACACCAGAGTCTAACTCCTGCTTCTTCTACAGGACATCAAAGTCCAATGTCAGCCCCGAGGCCTTCTTCCTCTAAAAGAAAATCCATTTCTAAAGCCATCATTTTTGCTCGTAAAAGGGGAAGTGGGAATCATTAGTTTATTTATCTGATTTCATTATAGATGATTCATGATGATGAGATGCATTTATTATATTTTTTGATGATATTTTGAGGCTTTAGAGTCGGAGCATGGTTCACTGTTGATCTGTGATGTATTCGAGTTTATTAGACATCTTATACATCTTATATATCAGTTTTATTTTCATATTCATGTGGAAATGCATTTATTTGATGTTGTTGATTCTTTAGATATTTAAAAAATTGAAAAAAATGAAAATTTTTGTATTTTTTTCCTTCTTAATACATTTTCATTTTCGGATATTTTTTTCCTTCTTAATACATTTTCGGATATTTTTTTCGGACCCTCCACGATATTTTCTTAAACACTATGTTGGTAAGACTGACTGAAATTACTCATACAAATATTTGCTATGAGCATTGCTATTTTAGAGAGTTGCCAAGACTGACTCAAATTACTCATACAAATATTTGCTATGCGCATTGCTAATTTAGAGAGTTGTCTGTG
>JASDQU010588539.1:59627-70168 GCA_032191745.1 Picea mariana
GCATATTAAACCTCTGCGCCTCTATGGGCATGTTTCAATACCTGATCGAACAATAGTCCATCAAACTCATGTTAGTGTGGAACTTCGGTCCCAATGCCAAGTAGTCTCTCCTGTACTTTGAAAATGGATCTCTTGGGCTTGTCTACCCCTGTCCAGCCTATCCCATCTGTTGACCCTATCCTAGATGTCCAATATGATGTCCCCCATGGAACTTTGGAAAGAGCAGCCTGGGAATCTTCCCTGATGACATATAGGTGCCCCATCGCAAGCAATTCTTTGATTTCTTTCTCGATCTCGTCCTTGAATATCTTAGGGTGCCTATAGGGCATAGTGATCATCGGTGTAGCCCCTGCCTCCAACTCAATTGTATGCTTGAATACCCTGTCTGGTGGTCTCCCTGGTGGTATCGGTCCAAACACTAGCTCATACTGATTCAAAAGCTCCCTGATCTATGGATGGTAATGCTCTCTTCCCTCTAAATCCTTCCGGGTGGTGATCAAACACTTTGCTGCATATGCTACATCACTGTGACAGAAAACCTACTCCATCCTCTTCGCTGATACTACTCGGGGTGCTCTTGAAGAAATACCTCGCAATACCACTCTCGATCCACTGGCATCTCTGAAGCTCATGGTTAACGTTTGATAGTTGAACCTAATCTCCCCCAATGAATATAGCCACTGTACCCCCAACACTGCATCTGTATCTGATAGGTCAATTACATAAAAGGTATCCGTGAGGGTGTAGTTGCCTATCTTGACCTCTAGGTTTGGTACCATGTCCAAGCATGTCATCGTGTATCCATCTACCACTGCCATGTGGAATCCCTCAAACTCCTTAGTGCGTAACCTCCTCCTTTCTAATAAGGACACATCTATGAAATTGTGGGTGGCCCCACCATCAACTAGAGTTGTCATGCGTTGTCCTTGTGCAAGCCCCTTGAGCCTGTGAGTGTTGTACCTGGGTACTCTAGAAAGGGTTGCTATGGTTCCCCCTTTCACCTCTCTACGAGTTTTTGTCTCCTCCTTTGGTTGTGCCTCTATCTATATCCGAGGTTTCTTCGGATGTCGCTCTAGCTCGTGTGTAGTCTCATCCTCTGAATCACTGTATGCATCTGCCCCGATCTCCTCATCCTCCTCCTCACTGCCCGATTCTACCTCAATGTAGTGGATCTGTCCCTTTTCCATGCATCTATGCTTTGGGACTCAAGGGTATCTGGAAGAGAAGCAAAGCTTCTTCCTCATCACCTCCCGTCTGGTGTCATCATCCATCTTGGGCTTACCCTTCCATTCCCTCTTAGGATTTTTCTGATCGCTGTCTCCTCGTGGTACAAAGTGTTTGGTAAAGGTTTTTGGTTTTAGCGTTGAGTCCCCCATGTCTCTAGTGTGCACAATGGCCTCCTGTAGAGTGTGAGGCTTGAAAGCCTTAACCTAGCCCCTCAATGGCTCCATCAATGCCTTGGTGAACAACATCACCAACCTATGCTCTGATATAGCTGATACGACCATTACCTTCTGTTGGAACTCTGTGATGAAGGCCTCAACTGACCCTTTCTGTCTCAACTGTGTAAGATCCTTGAAATGGAGTTCTGGATCTCTCATGTCAAACCTCTCCATCAACCTCTCGGTGAACTCCAAGTATGAAGGAATGTTGTTGTGACCCAAGGTCACCAACCCATGGAACCACCACTCATGGGCCTCCCCATCCAAGTGTAGGGTGGTGAAGCTGATAGCTTCTGAATCTGTCATCAGATTAAGCTTGAAATATGTGTCAAGATTTTGTACCCATGCTTGCGTTGAGCATCGTGATGACCCATTGAAAGTAGGAATGTTCATCTTTCCCACTTTCTTGATGAAATCCATGTTTTGAGTTTGCGCATTGCCCCTCTATGCCTCTTAGGGTCTGTTCCAATACCTAATCGAACAATAGTTTAGCAAACTCATATATGCATGGAACTCTGGTCCGAGTGCCAAATAATCTCTCATGTACTCTTTGAATGGGTCATGTGGCACTGCTTGTCCCTGACCTGGTTGCCCTCTTTCCTACCCTGGCTGTCCCAACAATTGTCCCCCCTGGAACTACGGATATAATAGTTGAGGAATCCTCCCAAATGATGTATAGGCATGAATATGTGAAGGGTGTCCACTCGCTTCGCCCTGAGATCCATTGGAGCCACTCGCCCCACCTCCCTAGTGTCCCTAAACCGCTCGCTCCACCTATGACATTAACACCCATAGTGCTCATGCTGTGCTAGATCATCTGTGTGTTGATGGCCATCTGTGCTATGGTGTTCATCATGTCCCGCTATCCTTTGGCTAGGTCATTCAAGATGGCCTGCGTATTGTTCGAATGTGTCTCGGGGCCTTTCCCCCTACCCTCTGGTGTCTCCTGTCTATCACCCATAGTCCTCTCTATGTCTGGCTCTGTATCTGACTAAGTTTGGAAGGGAGTGTAGTCTCTTCTGTTCCTGTCTCTTCTGTCTCTACTATGTCTTCTACAGTACTGAATGTACTCGTCCCCAATATGTCCATGCCCCTTTGGGTATTTTGCACTTGTTTCTGGAATCATGGGGTCATGAGAAGCACTTCTTCACAGGCTGACAGGAAGAAATCTCTGATACCACTGACATATCCCAAATCCGACGAATCTGAATATTTACTGCTGAACTAGTGTTTTGACTCTCGGATCTGATACTCTAGGGGTTTCTAGATGCGTTTTAGTTAATTGTTTAACATGCTTGGTGATTTTTGCATGTGTGTGTCATATAAATAAGGTTTGAGAAATACATATGATGCAAGCGAAATAAGGAAATAACACAATCTCAATAGCATGTATTATACAGAAAAAAATAGGAAATACAATTGATATGTTGGAAGAAAAATGATAATTATCAGTTAGATCTCATGGATCGCCTCTAGATTACAATGCAACTAATACAAAATACATTTGATTAGAAGATGTGGATAGATCTGCACATCCATGGATAGATCGACATCATGTAGCTCCAGAAACTCTCGACAACTGCTACAAATGATGGATAAACTCGCCCTGGTGGCTATACTCATTCGATCGGCTTGAAAACTATCCCAAATTGAGTGCCCTGGCCTCTAGGCTCCTCCTGATATCTGTCGGACTGAAGATCGATTCCCTGAAGCTCTAGATGAACCCTAGATGATATCCCCTAGGGGGTTGCACACCTCTTAGGCTCGGGGAATGTTCCCTAGTGATTCCATCGACAAAATCTGTTGATATCTATCTCGAAATGTGCACCCTATCCTACTCTGTACTGGGTCAGAAGGGTTTCCTCAGATCAGATCCGGAAAGCCCTTTATAACCCCAAATGTCCCTCCTCAAGAGTTGTGCACTTCCTGGCTGTATGACGTGCCCTGGTAGATTCCACCATCAGAATATGACGACTGGTGGCTCAAAAGAAGTGCATTGGCTTCCTCTCAACTGGATCGGAAGGATTTGACGAGATAAGCCCTGGTCTCGTCCAGCTACAAAAAACTCCCTCTAACCCTTGCACCCTCACTAGTTGCGCTGCAAAAACTGTGAATTGGATCTGTATACTCCTGATCTAGCACGGTGAAGTACCTATATGGTATCTCTGATAGGATAGGGTGTGTCTTCCAACACCGAAACCGATCTAGGTGGTGGTTTCCTCCAGAAAGCCACAAAACATCAAAGAGGTCGACTTCCTCCTCTGGAACCTGTTCTCAATATCAAATCATAACATAATGAGGAATTAGGTCCTTTTTATATCTTCCCTAATCTAATTCTTTGTTGACATCACTTAAGCTAGGTACTTTTCTTCATAAGTTGAGTGATTAATTAATTAAGTCCCCCCCTCAACACCTTTTTCTTCTATTTCTCCATTGACTTAGGCTTAAGTGACTTTTCCTATGCTTTTTGGCTTGATTCATCGTTTAGCCATCTCTTCACCCTTATTTCTCCCCTTGTTCCCTGTTTGTGCCTGACTATAGTCTACAGGAACAAATAGACTACTAAGTCACTCCCTGCTAGCCTACTCTTGGGAACGAGACATCACAAAGAACACCTTTGTCTTCCTTGGACCTGCTAGAGTGCAGAGTGTTGGAGGCACTCCTATACATTATATGCTAGCCAGATCCTCTATGATTTGTTGGCTTTAAGCCATTCTACGGGCTACCTATTCAGGTATTTCAATACTATCAATCTCCATGTCAACTATGTTCATGGGGTTGTCTGAATTTTAGGAATCATTTTTTCTCAGATATCTTTTTCCTTTTTGTTGGGACACTACATGTCCTCTTTCAATATAAACACGGTGTGGATATTCTCCATAGTCACCTTTGGCATGTATTTCATTACTCTCTCCTTTGTTTATGTTTGACTCTTGCTTCCATTGTGTAGAGGAGGAGCTCTTTTTGATTGAGGACGTGAAGACGATTGCACATTGGTTGTGCCTTTAACTCTTTGTTGTGTTATGCTTTGTCTTTGGGTTTTCGAATTGATTTATGTGGCCAAGTATTCATTGCATACATTTTTGTATTTGCTTTTGGGATCGTTGTCATCGATTTCTTTGACAATTCTTGTAAAAATATTATTGTACCTCATAGATGCCAGATGTTCAGAGAAAATACCTTTAAGATTGAATCCTCTCAAGAGTTGTACTTCTTTAATATTAAATACATAAAGTGTCTTAGATACTTTCTTTAGATGGGAAAAATTCTTTACTACTGTATTTCCCACATGAATATGCAGTGTAATGAACTATTTCTTTCTTTTTCTGTCAAATAAAATACACCATGCTTTATATTGTCTACAAACTTCTGCGACAAAATATCTGTCACAAACAAATACTGGGAGAAGAAGAGGATTTTCCTCACAACCATATAATATTATATACGTGTGGTTTTCTTCTTGCATGCAAATACCCTTTCCCTTAAGAAAGTCTTCATCCTCTTGAGTTATTCTTCTTGGTTCTACCCTAGTCAATATATATTTGAATTATTTGAGAAATTTTTCTGCGATAAGGCAAAAATGAAAAGATGGCTTATGTTTCTAGAGAGAAGAGTACCAAAACTAAACTGGTTGATTATCAACATCCAAATTTCCCCTTAGAGGAAGCCCCTTGGAAACATTATAGTAAGAAATTATGAATACCAGGTATGTGTTGGAGATATTGTTGTGATTGATGTCAAAGAAAGGGGGAGACTACAGATGTCCAAAATAAACATTGCAAGATGGAGATTGTTGGAAAGATTGTTTTTGGATTATTTATGCTCAGTTTAGATACCCTATATTTGAAAGAATTTTTACCCTATATACATAACTCAAATGGGAGCGTAGGTTATATGGTTGGAAATCTTATTCCAAGACCTTTCCAACAGTATGTGGCATTCCCTCTGACTCTCTAGGAATGAGGAGATATGAATTTTTCTGTTCGAAAACACCACTTTAATGTCCCCCACCTCTTGATAAGACGATTACAAAGACTTAGTAGTCTAGATGTCCCCATCAAACTATAGTTTCATGAGAAATGGGGACTAAAAGACTCCAAAGTATTCACCTAAGCACAATGTTATAATTTAAAAATGACTTTGGAGAAAAAGGTAATGTAAGTGGAAAAAATACCACATGAAGAAAAGTAAAGAGTTAACCTTAGAAGGTGGTCAACTAACTCAACTGAGAATTAGAACAGGAGTATAAAGAAAAAAGGAGGGTGCCTCACTCCTCATTCTTGACTTTCTCACTTTTGCATCTTAAGCTCTAGAGTCAAACACATTTTGAGGGTTTTGGGAGAACAAACCCTAGAGATTAGCTTGGTGGTGAAAGATTCTACAGGTTCAGAGAGGGGTAGTGCGCATCAGTGGGGTTTTCCAGGAGGACGACACACTTGAGGAGCTAGTTCCATTCGATTTGTCCAAGGAGAAGGATATCTGAAGGGGGTTTCTATTGAGATAACTTGGTAGAGGCCATAATGCCTTTCTTAGCCTACTTTTGGTCTGTTTTTGTTGGATAATGATTTATTGTGAGTGTGTCACGATTTCTCCTAGTGAAGGGTGTAATTTCTGAAGTGGATCTATTCATCTTGAGGGAAACAACACCATTCTTTAGCAAAGGTACTCATCTACAATGTTTCTAGACCTAAGATCTACTATTCCCAAGGGTTTTGGTTGGTATTGGAGTTAAGGAGGAAGAGGGCCAAAAATCTCCCTAAGCTACAATTAGGAACTAGTGCGCAACTCAACCATTTTGATGGGTTTTCCACTCCAGAGGGCAAGGATGTCATGTTTTCACTCATCTCTTGAAACTATTTGGCCTTTGGAGGCTTGTATCTTCTCTTCTTGGACTTGCTTGAGGGTTATTATCATTTGTGCTGCTAGATCTCAGTTATATTGTCCCAGATCCACAGATCTATTGTATCAGGATCTTCTACTATTTAAATAAAGGTCCAATATGAAGTTGTTGCTTTTATATTGTGTTGAATCTCTTGTATCTTTTTATTGTATGTGTTTATTACTATATTCTTGCCACTTGCACACTGTAAACTCCATATAAGATTCATAGCACAAGCCTAGAAGGAAGATCTGCAAAACAAACAAACAATAAACAAAAAACACAGCTTAAAACCTAAGTTTTCCAAGCAAGGAACGACTTGGGAACATTATAGTGGTATCAAAGTGTTAAATCCTCCCAGCTTGTGGGGATTAGCACATGCAACAGTTCAGTGGTATCTATATGGGAAGGTGCATGAGATAGACATGTGAACCAGAGGAAGAAATGGAAGGGTCGGGTGATGATAATGAGCCACAGGTTTTAGCAGGTATAGCAAAGGAGTTGAAGAGCTCCATAGAAAACACATAGTTCAGCCTTCAACACCATCTACATGAGACTTAGGAGACAATGTGCAGGGGACAGGTTGAGATGAGAGAGGCCCTCGAGAGATTGAATGCTATACATGAGAAGATTTTGCTTCTCCTTATGCAAACGAATCATGGTGGGGATGGCCCAAATAATAATGTGAGCAAGGAAGCTAGTGGTTCTCAAGGGGGGACTAGACATCATCATGAGCAAAATCCTCACTACCATACAAAGGGAAGTCAATGAATAAAATAATGGAAATATAGCAAGTGTTTAACCGATACTTCCCAATCTTATCCTCTAAATCTGGGAAGGCAACCTTCCCATTCATCTCTACTAGGCACTGGATTTGGAAAACCAACTATCTTTGAAAAATCACAGAAAGCATACCTCTGAGCTAGGATCTTGTCCATTTCAAAACAATGGAGTCGCCAATAGATCTATGAATAATGGAGTCACCATGGTGAAAGATAAGAAGTCTAAAAGTGTCTAGCTTCAGTTCACCATCCAAAGCTAGATCTAATCATCATAATTCACCCAGGGAATGTGTCTTCATTGTCATCCCTAACAGTGACGCAAAAAGTGTAAGCACTAGAAGTCACTCCAGACTGCAGAAAGAGTGATTCTAGTACCCATTTAGATATAAGTGATTAAATCAGGTTTAAACTCAGGTGGATCAACAAGGAAGAGCAAGAATGAAGGTAGCAAATTGTCTGCAAAGTCATTCCATTGGGCATGAAGTCATAAAATCCTACAGATCAAAGGCAATCAAACTGTATACCAGAAAAAAGGGGATATATAATGATGAGTAGAAGCATGGTGAATACGAAAAAAGGAAGAACATCCATTGTACAAAGATCATTTATGCAAATAGATTAAAGATTGTTTAAACAGTAAACAATGATTAAATGGGCAAGCTACAATAGATCCTCTGTTGTTCATGAATCCATCAATCAATGGCAGTTATGATCCCCAAAACCTGCAATATATTCAAGCAAGAAGACAAAAAATAAATGGGAAAACAAAGAAGACCATATGATAAACAACTCTCATGAATCTTTAATAGCAGAAATGCTCATTACAAACAGGACCTCATGCTTACAAATGAGCAACTAAAGTTCTCCTTCAGCTCTCTTCTCTCTTGGATCATGAATCCAACCCTTTCCTTATCAAAATCCAATTTCATATATAGTGAATGATCTCTCTCTACCCTAAGGAGGTCGAAACCAAGGAGCTACATAGGATCCTCCTCAATTTAGGATTCTCTTACAAAAAATTCCAACAAAAGCATAACAAGTTCCTATTTTTTGGGATCTTGTCTATTGAGATAAATGCCTTTTGAAACAGGTCATGCTGCTTGATTTGGAGATGGAACACATGTCCCTCATGTCCAACTAACTCCTAGGAAACCATTTGAATCTTCCCTGACAATTGGCAGCCCTCCCATAGCTCAAATTTGTCAGACTGTTAGAGTTTGTAATACCTTTGATGACATGAGCTACAAACTTTCCTGTAGGCGATGTTTTTAGCTTTTCTCCAAAATACGAAATGGGCTAGGCTGATTTTTTTGTCAGCAAGTCAAAAACATCATGTTTTTCCTCCACACCAAATTTCAGAGGAACCCAGATTGGCATTCAAAAGTTACGCTCAAAACAATACTATGTTGTGTGTTAATTGCTTACAAACTGTCATAAATACCAGCTCACAGTGCCAGTGAGTTCAAGTGCTGTGAACTTTCCTATAGCATCCTATTTCACTTTGCCAATGATTTAACATCTCAAAACTCATACTAGGTGTCTTGATATGTTGCAAAACTTCATTACCTTGATATGACTAGAGGAAATCACCAAAATTTGTTAATTATGGTTTAAAATTCATAGCCATCACCAAAAATGTTGTAAAATGCACGAAACAAAAACTTTGACCAAAACTAATGTTGTTTTTGGGAAGATCATTGTCTTTATATTCTAGTTCTGGAGCTTCTTCTGATAGCCACCTTGGCCAACATGTATAATCACTGCTTGGTTGCTTTATGTAATTTGTTATGACAGTTGGTGTGTGAAAACAGAGTACACAGGAAATAGGGTTTCAATGACAAAAATGTTTTCTAAATCTCTCCTTGCCAAAGCTTTACATACACCACTTTATGCATATCAAGAGTATGAGGTAAAACACTCTTCAAAACATGAGGGATAAAGGAACAACAATCTAAGATTTATAATAAAAGGAAGTCAAGGAGAAACACTCTTCAAAACATGAGGGATAAAGGAACAACAATCTAAGATTTATAATAAAAGGAAGTCAAGGAGAATTCTTTGCTAAAATAGTTTTTTCATCGAAATAAAAATCAGTTGGCAGCATTAATGACGTATGCAATTTCAGGCTATGTTCTGCAAACGATTTGGCCACACACTTCAGGCTTGATAGTGGTCTTCTTCAATGGATTTAAGGTTATATTTCAAAAAATGTACAAGTCGGGGGTTTCAACAGTTCTGGAACATAGTGTTCGTAGTGCCAGGGCAACCAGTTCACAGCGTTGAGGTATTTCAGTGGAACATGTGGCTTCTTAGTAGAGGAAAAGATGCTTTGAGGTATAGGTAACAGTCTGGACTGGTGAGCATAATTCAAGGCACCATCGACAACGGTTTTAAGGTTGGCAGCATGAAGGTTTAAACAGTGTGCAGCGCCAGTGCATAAGGCACACAAAATCCTCTTTCAACCTTTGCATAGTGTAGAGACCATCAGGAGTACCTAGTAAACCTGGTTATGATGTTGATGCGTTTAAACTTGCACTGATATGTTTGCAAGTTATCCAACTCAAGGATCCTCTGCAACACCAAATTCAAAATCAATGGCACACTTCAAGGAGACTGTTGGAAATTCTGGGACATAATCCTTGAAAAATTAATTAAATGAGGGTGCTGAAAACCATAAAATACCCTTTGACATGCTTCTTAACTGCAATGATAAAAAATGAATGCATGAGTATCATGAATACGCTGCGAACTCTCCTGGTGAGTTGGAAATACATACATCTGACTTTGACTTGACATCTAAATGGTTGGATGGTGACAAAGGGAAACTTGTGTACAACTAGAGGTATGCCATGTCATGGTAATGATTTTAGGATAAAAAATGTGACTCGTAGGGACTTATTTACTTGTCATGATGACTAATTCCATGACATATAGAATCTAAACCAGGGCTAAACAAAACTTTGCTTATTCAAATCAAAATCTAAGTTATGACCACAACAAGAAGACTCAAAACCTAAGACTTATAAAACCTTATGACTGCAAATAAAACAAAACCAAAGTGTTTTTGACCCCCTACAATTCTATGTGCTAACACCAATATTTACCTTCTTTATCTTCAGTGGTGCAGCAAAATCTTCTAAATCTAACTTTGGACCTTCTATTTCTCTTTCCCTTTCAACTTATGTAATCTTAATATTGTGTGGGTTTTCTTCCACTGGGTTTTGCATTAATGATATGATACATGGTTTAATTGCACACATTGAATACTTATTACCTTTTATGCTTTGTTGAAGAAGTGATACAAGTTATTTATCTTTGCTTAGCAATCATTGACTTCGTCAACAATTGCATTTGATCATTGCTCATATATTCATTTGAAGATAGTCATTGATTTCATGAAGTACTAACCCACTGCAAGCACATTCTAGTTCTCTTTGT